>JASGXE010006157.1:0-21779 GCA_030068105.1 Sinentomon sp. SZTP_YWyxl | reverse complement strand
TTCGTAAAAAATATGTTCAGTTGCTCAAACAGGTTGGGAACTTCGTGGGTGTTTTAAAGGAAAAACTTCCGGTAAATAAAAAAACAGACAAAAAATTTAGAGGCTAGAAGCAAAAAGAGGCCCAGAGCATTTGAATATCCATGGAAAACCAGGAATGGTGCCAGACAGGAATTTAATGATTTTTAAGCAAAAGTGTCTTCAATTGCATAATTGCGTAATCGACCGAGGTCGTGAGAAATGTTGTGGGAAAATATCCACTTTTGGGGATTTTTCCACGGATTTTCTGTTCATTTATCGGATCCGGCTTCGGAATCGTAGGTGTGCGGTAGGCATAAACCTACGAGGGTTGCTTGCTCCCAAACCCCAAATGTTGGTGAAGTTTGATGGAATACTTTGAAAACCGGTTGCGAATACATGTATGTTGCCACTGCCATTCGGCTCTAAGGATAAGGAAAAACTCCATCTCTAAATGAAGACAAAAACCTTATCCAGTGGCCTAACGCTAAAACTAAAGATGGCAAACGAGAAATGCATGTTATAATAAATGCTCACATTCTTACATACAAGCACTCAGTTTGGTGAGACGGTACGTGATAAAGACGGATAAGTTAGGATAGAGCTAGAAGAAGGCCAAGAGAGAGTTGGAGAGATTGAGCTAGATCGTGAGGGAAAGCGAGAAGCGAACAATATTCGGCTACTTTATGCGCATTGCTGGAAATTGGTGAAGCTAAACTAGAACCGAAACTTGAGCTAGAAATCTGAACTGGTAGATATTGCTGTCTCCCAGTGAGTCAAAAAAGCAGTGCTGATCAAGCGGTATTTGAAACTTGAAAATTACTCCGCGAAAACATGACCAGAAAATTGCCGAAATGAAATTTTAGAAATATCAACTCCAAAAATAACTGCGCACTAAAGCATTCTGGCATATCATGTCTGTATAAAACTCGGCTTCAAGAATTTCGAAATCTAGATTTGATTGATGAATTTCAAAAAATGAGAGATTTCTAATGTCTATTTTCCGACATAACAAAATACGGCAATTTCCTCGTTGCGGCTCATATCATGCCCTATGATTTTTGTAGCACTGATCATAAATTCCGCTCATCGCAGTCCGAAAGATCGATTTTTGTCACTCCGCTTTCGCAGTTATCATTGTGTTTTGAGAGACACTGTTAGTTTTGATTTCGTAAAGCATCCAAAAAGTAAAACGTCTATTGTTCCATGTAATGCATGTTTCCATTTTACCATATTCGATCAGAATTCCTCTGCTATTACAGGTAATCATACCCTTTCCTGACTGAAGATTTGTGCATGAGAACACCCGCTATTGTTCCATGTAATGCATATTTCCATTTTACCATATTCGATCAGAATTCCTCTGCTATTACAGGTAATCATACCCTTTCCTGACTGAAGATTTGTGCATGAGAACACCCGCTATTGTTCCATGTAATGCATATTTCCATTTTACCATATTCGATCAGAATTCCTCTGCTATTACAGGTAATCATACCCTTTCCTGACTGAAGATTGTGCATGAGAACACCCGCTATTTTTCCATGTAACGCATATTTCCATTTAACCATATTCGATCAGAATTCCACTGGTATTACAGGTAATCGTACCCTTTCCTGACTGAAGATTTGTGCATGAGAACACATGCCCATCTATAAGATAGAAAATACGTTATCAAACGTAACTGGAAAGAGATGGCAATTGTAGCAAGTGAAAAAGATGTACAGCGTGTGAATCGAAAAGAGATACCGAAGTTAGATACCAAGCTTTAGAAGTGAATAGATGTATCAACAATGAGCAGTAAGAGCTATCAACGGGCAGTGTAAAGTGATAGTATCAATTATTGAAACAAAATAGAAGAAAGCGTGGAATTTGAGAAGATATAACAATCGTGAGAAGTGAAAAGAGATATTAAGCTAAAAGATAACTGAGAAGGAACAATAACACAGGATATAAGAGCAAAGTGTCTATTGAGCCGTTGATGAATGCATTCACTCCACTAGCAGTTGTTCCAAAATCATGCGGAGAATATCCCCTCTATAGCCTTTCTCTCAACCTGCATGGAAAATTACAAAATAAAAAATTGTTATTTTGATTCTGCTCATTGTTTAAGATCCGTGATTTTACTGTAAGTTATTGGGTTGCATTTTAGGTGATTTCTAAATTTTTTACAATGCACACGGCCGGCATCCGATTTCACTGGTCACGCCAGATAAGTACGCTACCAACGTATCTGTTTTAACAGGTTGTGTTTTCTGTGATTAGATTTTTTCAGGCGAAAAAATAACGGCTAAGAATGATAGAATATCGGGCTATACGAACGTATTGTAGCAGATATGGGGTTGAGGATTTAACTGGATTTGTGCCACTTTTGCCGTTTTGCTGAAGACCGCATCAAATCCTGGTAGCCGTTTCCGGTGGATCTTCGTGTCCCGGATAATTTAAGAGTATTTTAAAAATCATCCCCGCTGATTACAAGCATATATTGTTTTAACTGGTCAGTATATGACCACCGGCTGTGAATGTCTTTTTCTTGAACCTTCAACTAACGATTCGAAATCTATTTCAAATTTTTAAACACGTCCTTGCAGGTGATTCAGTCATATATACAAAGAGTATTTTTTACGATGTTCCTGTATTTCACCAACCCATTTTAACTTCCACTAATTTAGGTTGTGTTTTTTGCAGGTGATCCTGGACAAAGTGTGCCTAAGCGGTGTAGAGAGAATTTGCAATATCTTTATTGGCTTCAAGCTAATCAGATGCAGAAGCTTATTCCCCCCAATCGAATAATCGTAATTCTGTTGATAACTTTGTGTCAGTATAAAGCGAAGGGATTTCTTTTTCATGTTCCAAGAATTAATTGCATATCCAAAAAGAATAGAGCACTAGGCTTCCTATTGTGCACATTTGGGAAATTTAGAGAAGTCGTGAACCGGACTGTACAAACCAAAATCTTTAACTTGAACTTCCTGATATGGGAATATCACTCCCACCTGTATTCATGTCATAATAAAACATAGAATGTAAAACCTTTGGAGATCGTAACTAAAACACCAATAATTTTCGAGATTTTGATATTCTGATCCGCTTGTAGAAATAAAAATTCGACAATAGAGCCGATTGTCCCATTTCCGTTTAGGTACCGTCCAGCACGTAGAGGCGTAAATGTGCTCGTCGATCTTCCACGTAGCCGTCCATTAAGATTTCATTTAAGCTTTTCACATTTCACATGAGATCGAGCATGGACAGGCGAACATAACTTGTCAATCATATGCGTAGTCGTGAATTGCAATTTGACTGAAGGTTTGACACTTCTAATCTCCCTGT
Organism: Sinentomon sp. SZTP_YWyxl; assembly: GCA_030068105.1. Lineage (NCBI taxonomy): Eukaryota > Metazoa > Arthropoda > Protura > Sinentomata > Sinentomidae > Sinentomon > Sinentomon sp. SZTP_YWyxl. The sequence goes on along the minus strand of JASGXE010006157.1, from coordinate 18,434 downwards.
CTCATCCCTCATTTTCTTGGTCCCTATTTTTCTTATTTTGTTAAATCCCGGTTTACTTTTATCGTCACGCGGTCATTCAGGGCCCCAAGTATGGTCACACGACATATGTTATTAGGTTTCCTGAGAGTGACAATGAGACATGGCCATTTCACAATCGCATTCCGCGGTAACTGTAAAATAGCCCCACATGATTTCATGAATGCATCGTGTGGACAGGAAACATAAGGAGAATGACGAAAACTTCAAACAGTTATGTTTCCTTAATCACCTTAATCACCCCGCTGGCCCTGGTACTGGTACTTACCTTGCTTCCCGTAGCTGCTGTAAACCCTTTGATTATCTCCTAAAAAGGAAAAAAGTATGATTAATGCTACATACGCCTGGGTGTAATAATCAAACACTTTTAGAATTATTACACCATTTAGTAAAAGACGTGTATTTCATTTTTGTAGCATTTTTGCGTCGACGCATGAGACTCTGGCTGAAAAATGGGGGGTTGAGTACTTGTTGGCGGTACGTTTTGGTGACGGCATCGCATTGTGGCGATTTTGCAAACGGAATTACGTCAGAGACCTCTTGCGATTTCCAACCATTGTACCTTACTCTGTTTGATCTTTATTGTTAATACCCCAAGTTACAGAAGGTGTCCTTGTGAGTTTTGGACCAGGAGAGTCAATGCGCTTTCCGCTGTGTTGAGAAATTTTGACAGGAGGTGCCTGCTGAGTGCAAGCTGGCATCACGTGCAGAGTGCGTGACTGGAAACCGTCCATCTTGATGTGATATTTCTTTCTGTTGCAAAGTCAGATTCGCTTTTGGCGCAGTCACGTAAATCGTTTAGTGGATCGTTATATGTTTGTATAGCGGCGGCGGAATTAATGTACTCATACATGTAAAAAATTACATCCGTTCAGATTTTGGCAAACATTCCAGGCTACAGAAATTAAAGATCCTCTTTTGTAACCGAGGTCAAAATCTGACACCTCTAGAACGCATTGTTGAAATCTGGCGCTTTAATTTCTACCGCCTGCATAAGAAAAAAAAAGAACGAAAAAAAGTTTCGGAGGCCACAGTTAAATGGGAAAAACACATTTGTGAGTACATAAATTACGACCCCACTATTCAACACCAAATATCGTCTCGCGAATGTTTAGTGTTGTTCTTGTGTTGTCCTAATATTGTAATTTCTCAGTGAATTCGGTCATGTATGTAATTTACTACATTCAGCCTTGACTATCTTTGGTGGTGTGAATGTAAGATTCGATGTCCTTGGTTATCCAACTCCGAAATCTTGGCGAGAAAGTCGAACTTGTTCCCAAAATGTGATAAATTTTCATGGTTATTTTTTTATCGGAATTAGCTCTTAAGTTACTTTAGGAATTCACTTGCTTTACTTGTCGAGTTCTAGGAATTGTATCTTGAGGTACAGATGATATATTTTCTGGATAGGGACGAAGGAGTTGTGCACATTATTCGATGTGATAAATATCATTGTAATATTATCGGAATTGGGACTTAACAAAAGGAATTCACTTGCGTTACTTGTTGTCGAGTTCAAGGAATTATTTCTGGAGGAAAAAGCTGATACATTTTCTAAATGGTGATGAAGAAGGTGTGAACATTGTGCGAACTCGTATCCAAAAAAGGTTTTTAAGAAATGCGGAAATGATCACATATCTCTTGCTTTACGCAATAACGCGCTAACTGCAATGAAAGGTTTGTAGCCGTTAGCGCAGTATTGCAGAGAAGAAGCGATATTTCCTGGATACTTAAATACTAGATGTCAGCCATGTGTGATTTCCAAATGAATTCGTCTTGGAATGATGTTCGTGTGACCCCCATAAAACACGGCATTTACAAAAAAACTAAATCACGAAAAAAACACCCTTCCATGTTGAAGCCAAGTGGTGTTGATATCAAGTTACCCATCCGTCTTTCACTGCCTCGAGAAAACAAAAACTAATCGCGGATTTTATGCAAACGGAACAAGACCAGATTCGCACTATGGACCCTAACGTTTTGGACAGACCGCGCTAGCATGTGGAAATGCGTTTCTGTATTTAACCAGTTCAGGATCATTTTTTCTGGAGAGGAAGCTGGAAATATCATTGGGCTCGAGAATTATGCAGCAATTATTAGAGATTTGATTGCTACATCGGGAGGACAAGAAATGCATACTTATTTCCACCGGGTACAAAATTCCGTGAATCAATGTTGGTATGGTAAGATTTACTTTTCTAATATCATATGCATGTCCTTCAGGGAATTATCTTCCTGTTCTTATGAGTCAAACGACAAATAAGTTCAACCCCATATGAATTTCTCCACCATTCTGACCAATGGTAGTTCTGAAGTTTGTGTCGCTGTGCGCCGTCAACTTGGACACGAATTGTGTCGAAAAAAAAACGCTATGGTAAACTATTTTTTACCTTGCTAACCGCCACTCATTTTTGTGACTGACAATATCGTACACCTTGAATCCTGCCATATTTTCTTCTCTAGGATTTAGAATCCATGATTGCTATTTATTCTGCTTGATCAGTTGCGTTGCTTACCTTATCCAGTTATCCGCCCCTTTACCAAAATATTGTCACATTTGCAGTACAGAAAGCCAAATAAAATTGGTTGAAAAACAGACTTTGGCATTGTTTTTATGAAATATACATACAGGGTAGCCCAAAAGTCTTTGGCCATAGGTAAAATGAAAATTTACTCTTTTTGTCAAATTTTGTGATCTGAAACCCTTGATACCACGGATGTCAAGACTTAATCGGAACAACATGTGCATATTCAGGGATGCCCAAAGTCTTTGGCCACTTCAAAAAATTAAATTAACTGTTTTTTTTATAATATTTTGTGATTTGTGACTTTTTCTAGCTCTCACTACGGAAGTCACCACTTTATTTGATGCTAAAATTTTCTATTAGAGTCTTGACATCCATGGTTAGGGCTAGAAAAAGTTTCAAATCACAAAATATGATAAAAACGGCAAATTTACGTTTTTCTAATGGCCAAAGACTTTTGGGCTACCCTGTATATAGAAAATATATATAAACTCGCATATAAAAATATACTCCGTTTATCCTTTTCTATGTAGAGATAAACGGACTATGCTAAGTGGACTTTTATGTGAAATTATCGCAGATACTAAGCATCTAGACCAGAGTAAAAATTTAAATTCAAAGAACTATTCTCACTATTTTTCGTTCGACTTGACGATAAAGATGTAGCGGTCTTTGGTAGTTTCGATTGAGAAATTGGAATTTCAGTTTTCTTTCCTTCTGATGATGAAATCGAAGGCAACCCTGTAAAATACACATTTTTCAAGATCTTTCAACGATAGACAGAATAATGTTAATCAGATATCTAAACAACTGCATAAATCGATGTCTGGTTTGAAGGATTGAACTAAAAGCCTGCAAAAAGCAAATCGCACAGTTTCATTCGTTGGAAGGAACATGCGCTTCTCATCTAAGGATGCTAAGCTCAAGGCATATACATGTCATTAGTCCTGCCGATTATCGAATATGCAGCCGCAGTTTGGGATTCCTCGAGTCAGCAACTCATCTCTAAACTTCAAATGGTTCAGAAGAGGGCTGCACGCATGATAACAGGCCGTTTTTCCCGTGATGTTAGTGAAAATGCGCTCTTGAGTGATTTGAATCTCGACCCGTTAGCTACCAGAATGAGATCGCACAGATTGAGTTTATTCAAAGACATTATCACACACAACGTAAATTTTGACCTACCAAATTGTTATTTTATAAAACCCACGCAACGCAGGACAGATAACGGGCTTGTTGTTTCCACGCCAATTTTAAAAACAAATGTTATTGTTAGTTCATTTTTTCCCAAAGACTATTCGGGACAGAATGGCCTCCCTGCAACCTCACAACTTATTTCCCGATCGCGATATATCCTGGCGCCGCACCACTCCTGATGATCCGTTTTTTGCTTTTTTTCTAAACCTTTTGTACGCTTTTTATTTTTGATATAACGACAGTTCATCCGGATGAATGTCTTTTTTTTCTGTCACCAGTAACCTTGTGTCAGTATTGTGAAAAACAAAAAACAAAAATCATCATAAAAGCCCCAACATGTCTGTCTTTAATTTCAAAGGATATCGCAGGAACTTTTTCTTTTGAGCTTGCCCGACCCCTTCATGTCATTGCATAAAGTCAGAACTATCTTCGTTTAAATTGTCTTACCATCACATATCGGGCGTATTTTTCAATAGCGCATATGTCTACATGAATTTACACACCGTATGACGTATTTGTACCTACTGGAAATCGACATGTAAAGAACTGGGCGCGAAAAATGATTATGAATTTAACGTACGATCTGCGGTTGTCCCAGGGAATTGTTGCCACTCAATTTGGCAGATTATTTTGAGCACGAAATAGATGGGTTAAGGGCAAAAACTGAGCGCCATGCCCACACATTAAATCGTGTTTTTGAGCAATTCGAATTTTCTTCACATGCTGTTTATTGTCATCTGCATGTAGATAATAGCTTTCGACAGCAACGATATATTGCTCGCAATTGCGTTGTTCCATTTGTGATTGTTTTTCTGCTTAACACTTTCGATCTTTTTGTTGTATATATTGAGAGGAGGCTACTCCAAAAATACAGATTCAATTCAATCCAATCCAATTCAATTCAGTCGTAATGCAGCAGTCGTATTGCAGTATATTGTGAAAGAAAACACGCATACTCAGGTGTGGGTTTCTCCACTAAAACTGCGAAAGATCCCGTGCATTCGAAATTATTTGCTGGTTACTTGCGAGAAAGAACAACACTCATTGCAAGTGAGGTAACCTGCCAGGCAGGGGGAGCATTCTGCGGCGGCAAGTTTGTAAACATGCAGAGTGTATGGAATGGCATCTTCGTACAACACCACGATTTCATTAATCTGGATTTAAAATTAATGTTTGTTAGACATGATTCGCACTTCGATCAGCTGATTAGCCAGAATTTTATCCAATGAAAACCCAAAAAAATAACAGACGGTCATTTACGAAAAAAAACTTCTCCTCAGGTTTTATGGGCCTTTTGACAAGTTTTGGAAAATCTATATATGCCTTTTAGAACTGTTTGACGGTTTTAAGGTCAGCCCATGTTTGTTCAAACGTTGAGCGTAGGATCCAAAATCATTCCCCTGTTAGGAGCTGGAATGTACTTAGAAATGTGAAACATTCTGAAAATGGTTAACCCAAAGAAAATAACGAAAAAAAATCCCATGATCTTTTTTCGAAAACGGCTTGGAACATCAAGCAAAGATACGGAAACGGGTGTGAAACAAATAAAACGCTAGTTACGGACAATTCTCACATGGGGCCTTCTCACCCTAAATATCAAACAACACGACATTCATCTTTTCCGCTCGTTTATATCGCGTTGCATCACTTGTGGAAGAAGCGAAAACTTAAAAAATCACCCTGTAGCTTGCGAGACTCGAAAAGAATGGTTACCATTAAGACATTTTCAAGAAGTTGCAATGAGAGATGCAACGTTCGGAGTTAAACAGCTCTATCCGTAATTGAAATAAGGAAAACTTCGCACCCATATACCAAAGTAAGGCCTGGTTGTGTGCCCGCCCGTAGAATATCTTGAAAGCTATTTGCCACTGGCACGTGGTTTAAATACCGTTGTTGCAAATAATTATTTTGTTTTGGTGAGATCTAAAATTCGGGAGGTCGATTAGGTTGTTTGAAAGTCATATATTTCATTGTCTATTCTCATAGCCATGCGGGTGCGCAAATCACAGGACGAGGAATTTGGTTTTTAACGGGTGGTAAATCAGAGAAAGCGGCAGCGTTATTCATTTTGATACAAATTGTGAAAAACGATGCTGTACATGAATAGCTGTCGCGAGTTGTCAAGTAAATTTAGTTTTCTAAACTTCCTTTTTTACAATAATCTCAAGGCGATTTTTCACGGGGTTGTGCAAACCTGTCACTGAATTTCCTGAATTATCGGTGTTTGGGTTCATATTATCTGTAATTAAAAAAATGGGGAATTATAAGTAGCGCCATTTTAAGACGTCTTATGAATTCTATGGGACACAGGCTGTGATTATACGTGATTTCATTCTTTTTCGTGCTTTCTATCAACGTGTTTTTGTTTTGTGCTTTTCGCAATTATTAGCAACCAATTACTAGCAACGTAATTATTTGCAAATATAATTTAGTAATTATTATCAACTCAATTACACTGCCTTCTTTCTAAAAAAATCACTTCGCCATAAAACAATATTTTGTATAACTTTTGATGCCTTATTTTAGATTGGAAGAAATTCATTGACAAATAACAGTTCATTTGCTATGAATTTTGTTGCGATTCAAAAGCATATCCCATTGATTTTGTTCGGTAGCTTTCCCTCGTTTTCACAATTGCTTCTTGTTATCAATGATGTCCAAGTTGACTTTCTTGATTACACGTTGACAAATCACAATATTAGCATAAACACATCACATATATTGCATTTTGCCCAAATTATCCAACTCCGTGACATAACAAATAGATGGGAAGATGACGTATCTGTAAAATCAACAAAACGTTTCCTTTCGGCGCTTTTATGAAGATGGTACACATTCGCATGTTGTACCCAAAGACACATTTCTTGATAAAATTACATTTCTTGATTAAATAAATTCTAAAATGAGGTTCATAGAATATTTTTTAATGTTCTTATCACTAAAGAGTTTTTTGCCAGCTTTTGTCCTTCATAAGGATACAGATGTTATAAATTTGTTCTGATGTTAAAAATCTAAAATGTATATTTTTTGAAGTTCGTTCAGAACTGTAGATCAACACGCTATTTCCATTTCTAACTCTGCCATCCAGTAAAGGACCACAATAGTGAAATTCAAATACAATTTAAAGCGTGATTTCAATTTGGAAAATATTTTTTTTCCTTTTCTTCTACGGGGCATAAAGAGTATGTTTATCACAATAACTTAAAATAGAATTCAATTTGGAAAGCAACGGGCTGTCAGTTCGTTTTTATAGTGCAAATTCAGTTAGGATATGATAATTTCAAAAAAGTTTGTAAATACAACGGGGCAGCCGTCGTCATCCTGCTAAAATTCAATCTGCTTAAATTGAATGCTATCGACATCCCACTGGTAAACTGCTTAGAATTGAAAATGACTATTTTAATCTTCTTACCTTCAGGTGCATTAGTGAAGTCGATCATGTCCAATTCAGGTAACTTCATTGTCATTCCGGCTGCCGGAAAAATGTAAACACTTTCGTTACATTTTCATCACCACCCGATGTGCCTTTTCCATGTGGCAGTGCTAACAACAAGCAAAACTAAGTAAACGCGGTTTCTGACTTCAATTTATGGCTTTTTCGTAGCTCGTTGTCCCAGCCAAAAATCCGAAATATTTTATTCTCAACGGATATAGAGAGGACAACCATGGCTACTTACATTTCATTCCGGTGCAATCTTTTATCGCATTTGCGAAGAGTACTGCAGCTAAAATCTTGTAGAATTTTAATTTTACGTGCTTCCTTTTAATTTTAAATATTTAAATTAAAATATGTGGTGACACAAAACTAAGGTAAATCTGTAATGGATGTAAAATTTCTGACATAGCCAGTTAAATTTACCTGGTTAAAGAGCATATTTGCCATGACAAGTCACTTTTGTGAAGTCAATCACTCCGTTATGTTAGAGAAGGTCTCGTATCACACATTTCTATTGATCACAATTGTTATCAATACATCACGGTCATCTGCTGGAAAGAGGAGACTCAGCTTGATCCAGTAGGGGCTCATATGAGAGAAGGTCTCTTTGCACAACTGTTAACAATGATCTCGGCAACTACTGGATTGAGAGACTCAGATTGGCCTTCAGGGTTGAAATATATCATTGGAGTCAAGTGACATTTTGCGTCATTCATCATCTACCTAATAGCACTCTTGCTGCGAAAAGACAGCTCAAGAAATATGTACTCGTACATTGAATGAAACATGGCAAAACGAAAAAAACTCTAATTAAAAGACAAAGGTACTGACTGAGGAAGAAAACCTTCTTAAATCTAGAGGGCGTAATTTATAATTCCCACATATGCCACATCAATGTGATTTGCTTTCAAAGGAGGGCTTGGTGACTTCGGCTTCAATGCATAACGACCAGAGGTTTAGGCTTGAAGAACAGCCGCATTGTCAATCAACTTTTCAAAATCAGATCATATTATCTCACCGGTCGCGTTCAGCCGTTTAAGAAGTTCCTTTCCAGGTGGTAGCAAGTCCTTGATAGATGTGGTGCCCCCTGTTAGAATTGGATTGTCAGAATGAGCGATTATCATCAATCGGTGCAAAGCAATTACGCACACATTCCTCCATTGTTATAAACTGATGAGTTTTTTCAACAAATTTCGTCATACACAGGAGTCTCTTTTCCTAACTAAAATTCCATGTTACCACTTTGACTATGCGAGTGTGTCCAACGTCACATGTGAGTGAATTGATTTGGCCTTTGGGGACGTGACACTTTATGAGTATTTTCGGAAGCTTAGCCGCAGGTCCATGTTAGAAAACTAGCGAGCACCAAGTTGAAAATGTACAGTCGCCATTTCAAGAGAAAAATTATGAGTATTTTCCTATGAGTATTTCCTTTATGAGTATTTTCGGAAGCTTAGCCGCAGGTCCATGTTAGAAAACTAGCGAGCACCAAGTTGAAAATGTACAGTCTCCATTTCAAGAGAAAAATTTCCCAAAACCACGTCATAAAGTACCCCAAAAAATAGCAGAAAACAGTCGACAATCTACAAGTTTTGAGATTTGTTTTCCACCTTCATCTTTAGAGCTCTGAAAAACCTGGTCCCTCAATTAGGCTTATTTATCGCGGAAGATCTTCCGGGATTATCTTCTTATGGATTCCCATTTGTTTACTGAATTCAGAACGGATTCCTTTACATATTCCTGACGTATTTGCTTTGGAAGTACCGGAGATATGATAATCCGTGGCTATTCACTGAGTTATTGTGGACAGCTAAATGTTGTGTTACGTCATATCAGCCCCAAGTAAAGATATCACTTGCAAAGAGGTTTTGCATCCAGATGAGGCCTTGATATATCCTAGAGGAGATGGCAAGTTTGTGATAAAAAATCAGCCCCGCCATTGGAGACGGTCTTGCACTCCGGAAAAAGAAACATGTTGGACATCGATATTCACTATGGTTTAAAGATCAATTGGTACATTTAAGCAAGCATTTTATTTCGATATTTTCAATAGAGTGTGGCTCCAAACATAAAATTGATTTTTATGCAATATCAATCTTTCATAACTTAACAGTTTTTCAGAGCTCACCAAAAATGCACGAACATAGCAGAAATCTTAAGTACTGGTTAATATGGGGGCCATTTCATTTCAACAGGGTTTTGTGAAACCTCACACCTCACACGAGTGTCATAATACTTTGCGGCGCATGCTGCTGCCTAAATAGTGAACTCCCATGTTCGAAGACAGAGCTGCCTATCAAATATCAATTATTCAGATGTAACAAATTGACGGGATATTTGTTCTGATGCCTCATTAATTTATCTAATTCCGCAAGATATTAATTGGATGTTTGTTCTGATGCCTCAATAATTTATCGTAAGATATCAATTGGATGTTTGTTCTGATGCCTCAATAATTTATCTACTTCCGCAAGATATTAATTGGATGTTTGTTGTGATACCTCAATAATTTATCTAATATCGTAAGATATCAATTGGATGTTTGTTCTGATGCCTCAATAATTTATCTACTTCCGTAAGATATTAATTGGATGTTTGTTCTGATGCCTCAATAATTTATCTACTTCCGTAAGATATATATTGGATGTTTGTTCTGATGCCTCAATAATTTATCTAATATCGTAAGATATTAATTGGGTGTTTGTTCTGATGCCTCAATAATTTATATCTTCTTCCGTAAGATATTAATTGGAAGTTTGTTCTGATGCCTAAATAATTTATCTACTTCCGTAATATATTAATTGGATGTATGTTCTGATGCGTCAATAATTGTTTTTCTTCTTCCAACAAATTACACAAATGCGGCTTATACTCCATCGAAAGCGTGGGTCTACATCAGAATATCCTCAATATGTTCACTTTTAGTTGAAACCTGAGCCTCCATTGTCTGGCATTTTTATCCTTTACACTTTGGGCTACGTTTGTCATTTGGAGCCTTTTTTGAAACGTTGGTAATTCCTTACGTAATCTCACGTTAGGGATACAATAAACCAACATAACGAATGATATCCTGACACTGAAAAAACTAATACATTTCCATATCATGGTGACGTCGACATTATAGTTTACTGGTTGTTATCAACTAAAAGCCTAAGTTGTCACCAACTATAAACCTTAAGTTGTTGTATTGGTCCAACAAATGTGCAACATTCACCAATACTTTTCTCATTCAATACTTTATGCAGAGACAAGGGCCAGAGTCAAGCTGGGGAATGTCAACGCTAGTGACTGCCTTATCATTTTTGAAAACCAAACAAATTCGATAACTTGTAACCAAATCGAACTTTAAAGATAACATGCGTAAAGTCAGTCCTTTCGCTGCCAATTCTTCCGGAAGAGAACGACGCTCTTTCACCTTTACACATTCTACATTGTCTTTTTGTCATTGAACCTTTAAAGTCATTAAGTAGAAGAATGCGTAATTACCAAAGTTCGACAGAGCAGCCTCCACTTTCTTTATCTCTCCTATTTAAGGGAAAACGAAAAGATGATATCCATTTTTCGGTTAAAATGATTCCCGGTTACGGCGTGTAAAATTTCGATCGTTTGCATGAATTCTTCGTCAGGCAAAAGTGATTATTTTTATGAAATCAGTGAAACAATCTTCATGCAAATTTGTCGCCAAACGAAAATCACTCAAGGATTTTTATTCGATTGATCAAGTCACAGACACCTCTTTCGGAGTTTCATGCCTGACATTAGTTCTACTGCACATTATGGAAACATTTGAGTCGGTTGTTGTTTTGAGTACTTTTTGCATGCTCCTAACTAGTCCATGAATTTTTTGTTTACTGACAAAGTGGAAAAATAAAGACACATTGATATTGTGAGGCACCTACGACGTGCAGTTTGCCTGTTAGAATCCGGCTGACAATACGAAAATTTTCATTCTTCCATTCAAAAGACAAAATATTTGCTGATTTGTTTTGTATTGGATTATTATTTTCTCCACCGTTGTATTGGAATGGGACTCTGGACAACTCTATTTTCACTTTTGTGTAGCTGCTAATCTGATCATCGTCCAATAAAATTTCGTACGTCTAATCAACATAGCAGAGGATTACCGAGACCGCATTTATATCACCTGTACTATTCACACCTGATGCTTGAAATTTGTTTTTATTATTTGAACTTTCGTTTTGCTTTTAAATTCGGAGTCCTATTATGATGTCCATTTTTCTTAAATCTGTAGTCTACAATTGTATTGCTTAAATAGCCTGAAACAACTCAGGATGTGCCGGCCAAGTCGCAAGGCCATCAAGATAGAGCGACTTTAGTGAGAATGTAAACCCCAATATTTGACATATTCTAACTCACCATCTCCGAGCAAATATGCAGCAACCAATTTCATAGCATTTGTTGAGATCACAAGGCCTTTTGAAATTTGGAGGTAAAATGAAATGTGTCAGATTTTGATTGTCAGATAAAACTCTTTTTCCTGGAAAAAAATTGCCGGAAAAAATTGCTGGAAATCTCTGAGGAACATCAGTTTGTTGTTTCATGTCTGACAGGTAAATGACACGACAGGTTGCGAATATTTCTACTCAGATCTTACGCAAAATCTGGTAAATCGCATGCTTCAGGGGCCAATATTGTCTCATCTTGTGCAATAGCTCGCCGTAAATTGGGATTGGTTTGAGGCTGGTGTGAATGCAAAAGTTGCAAGATATATCTTCGGCAATTGTGAGTGATGGAAGATGACGAGTTTGTGGGATGCATGCAGATATTGTCAACCAGATTTAATAATTTTTCAATTAGCCAAAATCGGGTGCCACTGATGTTTTACGAGTTACTCGCATCCATCTGACGAATGTTTCGAATTGGGCGAACAAAAGGTTAGTGCGAGGACTGTCGAACAAGATGCAGGGTTGAAAGCGCAAGTGTGAGGAATGAGAGAAAGAGAGAGGCGTCAAAAAACCGAACATACACACCGACAAGGTAGTTAAGTACGCATCGGCAAAAATACGAGACAGGGATGAGACATAACCGGAGAAGGCGAGATAAATGTGTTGCTTTCTATCAACTTCTTCCAATTTTGATGTGGCGTTTTAGGTGCGCTTTTTATTTCCTAAATGATTTCAAGTTTTGGCGCAGGGTTATTGAATGTCCATCATTTGGGGAATTTTTTAACATTCTCCAAAATGATTTGCAAAAAGCCCTGTTGGCGGAATCAAATCATGTACACGCTTCGGAGAATTACGGATAAGTAGTCAGCCTGTGAAATCATAATTTCTAACGCCTGCTGAAATTCATAGTACAACAATTTAAATGAATGTCTGGTGGAGTTGGTCTTGCAAGGCACGAGATGCAGTATCATAAACCAAAAGTCAACCTTACCAGTTTTCGGATCCACATTCAAGTTTTCAATCCTCTTCACGATATGCGCTCCAACGTCTGCAATCAAGTGCAAAATTTGTTGAATCCATCAGAAAAATCCTTTGCGGATTGAACGGTTCCATTGGGTTCATACCAACACCCCTTTGTCCATTTTGGTTGGTGCTGTTTTCCAAGCAGCGCATTATCCCCTGAACAGTGTTTCGTTGGTCCATGGTGTAAAATAACAAAGTTGTTCATTTTCTTATCCTGAAGGTACCAGAAGTGATCCTAATCAAACCCACCCAAGGCCGCCGTTTTAGGGGTAGTTTTCTGCCGAGAGGGTTGGAAAGGTCGGAAAAGTGTTTTCTCAGCTGGAATGCTTTCTTCATATCTCGTATGATAGGGCTGAGCCGTCCGTCCCCCTGAGATTCGGTGGAGGCACATTCGGGATTGTCTGAACGCGTGCAAGGGGTAGTTTGCGATATCTTGGAAACTATGTGTCGCAGGTTAACTGATTAAGTTCGAGAGTTGTTCAATGGGTCCTTATCAATAGACAGATGAGGGTCCAGTCAGTTTCACCCCTTGAATTTTAATCTGGCGGTGGGTTCCGCCACCGTGAATCGTTGGTCGGAAAATTATTTTAATGTTAAAAATTACTCTTTGAGCCCGTTTGGGTGGCATTACGCCCCATAGGGGCCAACACAAAACTTTAGAGGTGGCGAAACGGCTTCAAGTAATCTCAACCCTTCTACAACAAAGACGGTTGGATTTCGAAAGCGAAGCGTGGCTCTAGTTTTTTTTTCGACTGTTTTGATTGAGAGTCATTCTAAAGGTCTTATTTTATGGCAAAATGCCGAATATCTACCGACAGGTCGGATGACGTCCGCTAAGGTTAACACGATTTATTCTACAAAACAATTTATTTGATAATCTTGTAGGTTATGAGCTAGTCAATGAATAATGAAAGCATGTGACACAAACATAAATTATAGATTTGGTCGTTTTGTGCTAATTTTCCAGTGTTCATGATTTATTGGAAAAATACATGTGTGTGATTTAATAAACCAAGATTCGTTTAAATAACCTTCATATCTCAGTTTGAGAATTGCCCGTTTATGGAAATGCACGATTCTCCGGGTTCACAAATGCAGAACACGAGGCATGGTCCATTTTAACAGTGTTTGAAAATGCTAATTCATTGAGATGATATTCTTCCGTTTACGATGCGTAGCAATTTGGAATTTAATTTTGTTTTGAGAAGATCAGCACGCTCTAAGCCTTGTCCTAGTGCACTCTTACCAAGGAAAAATATATTAACTCTTAAGGATGGATATGCTTTTTCAGGCTTTTATCATTTTGTATCCACACGTTGGTGATCAACGACCAGGCTCTAAAAAAACATTCCGAACAGCGAAAATTAAATGTTTACGATACTGAGCTCACTGTGCTTTGTGATGCTTTTGATACTGTGATGCTTTGATACTGGTGATGCTTCTGATACTTGTGATTATTGTGATACTTGTGATACTTTAGATGCTGCGATACTTGAGATGCTTTGTGACACTGTGCTTTATGTTTCTTCCGAAACAGGATTCATGAGAATGGATTACTCAAGGAAGGCCAATTGATAGTCATTTCGGAGTCTTTTTCGTGTCACATACTCTTCTTGAATACTGGATTTATTTATGAAATATAGATGGTAACACGGACAAATCGATGGATTGTGTGTTGTTCTGAGATGGATATGAGGGCCTACGAAGCCAAGGAATATTTTTGCTTACCCCCTGCATTCTTGTAGGATCCGATCAGCTTATTCAACAAAATTTCTGGAATCAGAAAAGTTAAATCTTAGAGCGTGGATGCGGTCACACAGCTATGTCTCCCACACATTTGATACCGAAACCTTTATTTATCTTCATATATTTACAATAGCAATATGCAGAAAAGTAAATCGGGCGACAAGACTTTATTTTTTACATCGTATCGTACGGTCCATTTTGTAGCCTTTTCCTAATATGATGTCTAAAATTTATTTAGACATCTGCATACTAATTCGCTTAATTACAGATTCATAGATCAGTGGTATATAGAAAGTAATGAAGAGGCAGTGATGTGTACAGAGGTATACAGTATTCTTGGGTAGCACTTCGGAATCCCTGACTACGTTTGGATTCGGCATTTCCCTGCCGGCCAGTATTCCTTTTCGTACGTAATTAAATTTAACTAACCAAACCTGACCAAACCTCTCCCAGCCTACTGCACCAAACAAACCAACCACAATCACCTAATCTTTGTTGGCAAAGGTCGGAGAGATTTAGGTAAGGTTGGTCAGCTTTTATTACGGATTAGGAATACCGTACGTCCGAGAATTTGCCGAATCCACATGTAGTCGGGGATTCCGAATAGTTAAATACTTCTGATGGTAATCACGTAAGTGTTTAACATTAGGCAGCATTGGCTTTCTTAAGCTTATGTGGCTACCAACTGAATGTATCAGAGACTCATGAAATATCAACGAACAGGAGTTGTGTAGAAGAAACAAACGACGATCAAATAAGTGCACATACAGAAGAGTAGACTTTTTCCATACAACTTGTACCAAAAGCACCTCAAAGTGCATCGCTGTAAACATAATTCGGTAATGTTTTGTGCTTACAATTTTACGCGGGATCAGCCATTACATTCACTACAGCTCATTCCACTTGAAGATATGAGCTGAGAATGCATCACAATCTTCCATTTAAATACACAGATAAACTTTAATTTCTACACCGAAAATAAATTTTTCGACCGAGTTTTCATTGTTTAAAGAATTCTGAATTCACTCTGATTACACTAGCGAGCATTCTTAGCTCATATCTTCAAGTGGAATGAGGAGTAATTCACTAAATTGCAAAACAATCGTATACATTTTATCACTATGTTGAAGGGCAAATTATTTGTGGAAACTGACGAGTTTAAATATACTCGTACACTTCTAATCTACAATTAAACTGTTGAACTGTTTTCAATTAAAAATTATGAAATTATGATTGTTTTTAAATTTTAGTTTGACTTTTTCTTGTTCCTTTCCCAACAAAGATGTAACTAGCGTTCGCAGGAACTGGGCAGACGTTCTGTCGTATTGTACTTATCGTATTGCTACCATAGAATCTCTTATTGCCCATACTTACTTTGGAGAAAGTTGATGTCGGACCTAGTGACAGCCTTTTCGATTAAAGTTGTGTCACCCGTATCTGAATGATGATGTTAATAACCAAATGTATTTCGAAAAATTTGAACTGGTCAGATTATATCTAAATTTGCTTAAATCATTAAAATCCAGTAAAGATTTAGCCGCTTCTTGCAGCTTTTACATAAGTCTATAGAATGCAAACACATTTTAAAATTACATTCACTCCTGTCATATCCAAGTGAAGGGAATTAAAATAATATATTTCGATGTGACAGAGAACAGAGAAAAGTTGAAAGAAGCAAAATGCGACACAACACACGAAGCAATAACGGCTCGGAAGGAGCAAGAATTACAAAATGCAGATTCACTGCAGGAAATTTCATTCAGAAGACACGTTGAGATACGTGATCTACAGTCAACTGACCGATGGGAGCCAGTCGAAACAAACAAAGCAGCTCACAGTGAGAGGCCATTCAAGTGTTGCAATAATTTTATGATGCAATTTAACAAAGCCGAATAGCTCTAAAATGCAAAGCCATACCTGCCGCATGGGGCAAGTTGCCAAGAAAAGAAAAAGGAACACTTTAAGCAAATTTGCTTCCGGAATATCGATATACGTAAATTAAAGTTCTGAACTTTAAACTAATACACTGGTTGATCCAAGACTCATTGGTCAGATATGTTTATTTTCTGCTTTGCGAATATACAGGGTGATTAAAAAGTCACGATAAATGTTATCTGATGGACTCCTTTTTGAATTCTGTTGGAGTTTCTGGTCATGTCTACAACTTCTGCTGAAATTTATTTTGTTCCCAGGCTGCAGTTATCGTAAAATTGACCAGAAGTTCTTGTCTGAAGTTGTACCATGCCGGAGTATTCGCATGCTGAGCACGTTAGCATTGTTCGTCTCTGCGGTCACAGCGAAAGAACGTTGAATGCTGCCAGTGACATCTTCCACGAACGCCACGCGGACCGGGTGGTCCCAACTTGCATATCATCAAGAGGGTCTGTGCATTATCCAAAGAACGGGTTCAGTTGCAGAAGCCAGCCATTCGAGCAAACAGACAGGACGAGTGTTTGCTCGAGAATAATAATGACAGAAATACAGACGCTTTTCAGGGTCCAACGTCGCCAGTGTTGTGGTGAGGGCTTGAAAGTCATTATCGCTTGAAAGCTGCTACTCCATAGCTCATGGCGCTGAGTATGCGCAACACAGAATTCTGGCTATACCAACTTGCTGCGCCAATTTCCGCATTGATGTGCATCCGTCCTCTTTCATTTCCTGAATAGTGTCGTGTTCTTTTCCGACGGTCGCAATCTGTGGCCGCCCATAATCCGGGGGCACATAAGAATGGACCAGTTTCATGGCTGGGTCAAGCATATCCGGGTGGCCTTCCTGGAAGATTTCGCAGACAACCTAAACGTTCTATCGTTGTCTCCGCAGATGCGAGCAACTTCAACGTGCTCAACTTACGAATTATGCGGCATGCATGGCGGAGACTCCGGCATGCGGCAACACCAAAAAGAACTTTCCGCGAAGCAGACGGTAATTCCGGAAACAAAATAAGTTTCTTTAGCGTTGCAGATATGACCAGGAAAAGCAACAAAATTCAACAATGAGCCAACAAATAAAATTTGTCGTGACTTTTGAATCACCCTGTATATGTCAAGCAAATGACCTACACCAGCGCGCGGTATCTAACAAATGTAACCTAGTCAATCTTGTCGTATAGATGGCATTGAAAACCATGGGTGCCTCGTGTCATTGGCTTACAATAAGCTTACCATCTTGTATCAAAATGTTTTTAAAATGATTTTAGTGCCGCATTATGTGATAATTCGTTTGATGTCTGGAGAGTCCTTCAATTCAAGAAAATGGATATGAAAGTTAACAATTCTCCTAAAATGATAGAGAAGTGGTCATTTGGAAATTTTTTGAATTATCCAGACAGATATAACTTTGCTAATCGCAATGTATGACTTCAAATGAGTTTTTTGTTGTTCTTGCGTCACCACCTCAAGGCAAACTCCAATAAAAATTTCCGAATGCAGCAGCACTATTTAAATTTACCGTGTATGATAATTAAAATATGGTGCAGAATTTCACCTCGAGAAACGTTTCTGCTTACCTCTGAAACGGTCACCGGCATTTCTTAACGAATTTTCAAGTAGAACCTCTATTGTTAAAAAATGAGCGGGAGGAGTGATACAACCACGTCATTTCGCTGGCTTATCCTTAAGAGATTACAGAAAACACTTTTTAATTTTCAATTCGGCGACCGCATAACCAATTGTGCCCAAGCAGAAACAATTTATGTGTTTTACGAGTAGTTTACGTGTTTGGCTTAGGTTTGCTCATCACTTGCACAAGCCAGTGACAAGCTCTTTCGCCTTGCATTTTAGATAAACACTACAAAAAGTCGTCCGGGTTATTCATGCTTAAGCGTAATTGCGTGTAGTTCTTTTGGCAACTTAGCCTCTTTGCTTTCACGGTCAGTCAAAAATGTCTATCATTAGGTTATGGAATGTAATATCAAGTTATCCATACTTCGACATTTTGATAGAAAAAGGAATATATGAAATTCACACCGGCAGTAAATGAACGATGTTTACACAACGAAAACTTCTGAGGCTGTTGACGTTTAAAAGCTTATAAAATGCAATTCAGAAACAAAGATCCATCCCTGTC
>JASGXE010006156.1:0-27713 GCA_030068105.1 Sinentomon sp. SZTP_YWyxl | reverse complement strand
AAGAAAACAATTTTCCAACCGAAAATGGTCTGCAACGTTTTCGGAAAAAAAAACTTTGTCGTTTTCGAAATTTTCAAAACCCGAGCAATATTCGCTAAACAAAAAAGGACCGAAAATTTTCAGTTCCGCGTGAAGTTTCCTCTGTAAATTGACGGTTTATAGTTTCTTACCGGACTTCGAATCAAGCCGTTATTCTCTCCATACAGAAACAATTTTTGCGGGGAAATACAGGCAAGTATCCGCAAGCGAGTACCTGTTTAGGAAAGGTACTTTTGCACTGTAAAATTTACGAAAGAAGACAAACAAGTATCCGCAAGCGAGTACCTGTTTAGGAAAGGTACTTTTGCACTGTAAAATTTACGAAAGAAGACAAACTTGCGAGTCATGCAGTTTTCACGAATTTATAATTTATAAAAACTCATCAGTATGTATTGGTAATGCGGTACGAATATTTTTGGTGCAATTGAACGAAGGTCCTAATTCTTATTATAGATACTTGAGCCACTATTTTATTCAGATGTTGAAAGTATTCTGAGCGCATGTGCCTCAATGTTTCAACTTTTTTATTGAATATATTCGTATTTGTTGGCTGTATAGGTACTTGTTAGAAGATTATAGCAAATGAGAACATGGAATGTTTGATTAATGAAAAAATGTCGCATGATAATTTAAGTGACTACCTCCAAAATTGTCGAACGCAGGAGTAATATTGCCAATAAGTTTATATAGGTGCCATTTGGTGCTAAAATTGCGCCGCAAAATATCATGACATATTCACGTAACGCGTGAAAATGCATCCAGCCCCGTTGAAAGTGGATCATCCCATGTGATCGTCTGATCTTTGATATTTCTCCAATTTTCGAACAATTTTGGAGTACCCTGCATACCTTCTTTGGTTTACTCGTAGATATACATACATACCTACATACAATATGACAATATGATGATTACCTGTATGGCTATAGTTGTCACTCTTGCTGCACATATTGATGATGGCTATAATTTAGAAGCGTGCCTAATTTTGGTACCTATACGGATATCAACTTGCAGGAAACGTCGCATGACCAAATTAATATGACCTCCCATTCTCTTTTGAAAGAGTTGTAAAACGAACTAGCGGACTGATGGATTGTTTTCGAAATCCAAATTCTGCTTGAAATTTTGCAATTATAGCCAAACCATGTGATGCGGCCGCAGCAAATTTTAACCAGGAGATAATTTAGCAAACTAATTTGCAGTGCTTTTGCGCCTTTAATTCTTGGGCAATCGGGATTGATATCCGCTCAACAGGGTCTTCCAGAAATGCCGGGTTATGTTATAGGAGATTATTTCAGAATTTTAAAGCACGGTAAAATATTTTTCCTCATTCCCAATCTCGCAAACGCCGCAAAACCCACTGCATGATCGCGAACGGTTCAGACTTTTTGTGTCACTTTCGGATCGATCAAGGTCAAAGTGGACACCCATCTGCATCGTGGCACACAATGAGACGTCAGCCACCAACCAGCCAAAAAAAGGTCCAAGAGGCCATCGAGTTCTGATGGTGAAAAAATAACACGCATGCATGAAAGTTCACTTTGTTTTTTTTATACTCTTATTGTATTTTCTGCATTCGTTTTTTTCTTCTTCTGTTCCAATTCTGATTTCATTCGAGAATTCTTGGAAGAATTCTCACTTTGTATCATCAGGTGAGAAAAACTTCGGCGACTGAATATTAGATTCTTCAAGCGTGGTGTTCATAAAATCGTCAACCAGGTTCGTGCTCTTCGGTAAAAATGTGGTGTGCTTTCCTGAGGAAAAAATCTCTTGATCGCCGAAATGTGTTCCGATGCCCTCCATACACCCACCCAAAACCCCAAACGCCAAATCAAGCCTTTTGGCTGGTTTCTGATGGTGCTGATCCATCACAACGATTGGCACATATGATCCCATTTTTTTGAAAATGGGTTCTCCACAGAACAAACTTTAACAGCATCCGGCAGTCAAATGGCTCAAGCTCTCCAAAGGATGCGCTGAATTTCGTTATTTTTCTAAGATTCCCATCACGAGAAAGGGCCCTCCACCTTGACGTCGATCCCATCACCATGGAAGAGAAAACCATTTGAAGATTTTGCGGGATGCCAAATACGAGGGAATAGGGCAGCCGGTGAACAATTCACCCTGGAAGGTTTTCTTCGAGATAATTCATGAGAACCCATTAGATGGAATCTGTTCCAAGCACCAAAGGTTCCCAAAACAGATGTGATGTGGGGCAATTTACGTATAGAGGCTCCTGTCTTGGAAATGGGTCATGAGAGTACATGCTTTGGTCACAAATGAACTTTTCGTTCAAAACAACACCCGCAAAATCGGAAAACACAACCTGGTAGACGATTTTCCGAACACATATATAGTATTGATCGACATACCACAATCGTCAAAAGAGTCTTTTCATTGGCAATCAGATTTGGGCTATGTGATTGGGCGAAAAGCCGGCAGCTTCCTCAAACTTTTATTGAATTTTGCCGAAAAGCCTGTCTACTTTAAGACAAGCCCAAGTAAATACAGACTTATCAAAAGTTCTCAAACACTGGCGATATTTTAAAGGACTTGTTACTACAGGGGCCATCTAATGTCGACAGGGTTTGGTGCAACTTTACGCCTCGCACGAGTGTCATGATGTTTTGCGGCGCATGCTGCAGCCGTTGATTCTTAGTGGCGCCTGAGTTAATTATGAACTACCATGTTCGAAGACTTTTGATTTTGATAACGAGTGTTTTTGCTCATATCCACATGATGAAACTCCAAATGCCACCCATTTCTTTCAGAAGATTGACCATTCACAGCGTGACTTGCCAATGTGAAAATTATTTTGACGGTGGGTAAATTCGCACATGCGCTCCAGACATGCCTGTGAATTTGGCCTGTCTGTCCTTCAATTCCAGCTGTTTGTTTTCATATGAGCAATCGGAAAATGTCGCCGGAAGCCCACTTTCGCTTTTGTTTGCTTTTGTCTGCGCTGCATCTGAAATCGAAAAGCACTCCGTTAGAAAAACAACCCCATCACATCGAGCTGAAAGATAGACTACCTATTGTTTCCTCTCTTTCTGCCAAGGCGGCTTTTGCAAGGAGCCTGAGGCTGCGGATGGATGGAGCAGCTGACGAGGAAGCGAATATCCACACGTGCTGCTGGGTTTCTGCAAAAATCATTATGTTGAGTTTGGAAAGTGGGATGCTTGTATTTTTGCCCTTAAGGTGGAATCCATTCTTTTTCATGGCCTTGAGAGAAACCAATGCGCACCGCAGGAATATCCCCTTGGTTCCGAATCCTGAAAGCCTTCCATGTGCGAGAAAGTGTTGAACACTCGCATGTTTTATGCGTGGAACGCGTTGAAATGCCAAAAATCATTTGTGTTATTTATGTTTCGGAAATTCGATAAACGCATCAGCAGGTGAAAACTCTCAGAAAAATGCGTCAACCGAACTCGGAAAAAGGGAACGGAAACGAAAAGTTGGCGAATGCAATGGCTTTTGTTCTCATTTTTTTTTCATTTTCGGTGTTGATGTTCGAATTTGTGAATTCTGAAACATTTTCAGCAGAATTCACACGTGTGACCTTTTGTTGTTTTTGCACACGTGTACAGTGGCGGCGGAATTAATGCACACAAAGGTACATGTGTTTTACCCATTTAACTGTTGGCTCCAAAACGTTTTTCTTTTTATTCTTCTGCATATGCAGGCAGTAGAAATTAAAGCGCCAGATTTCGATAAAGCTTTCTAGAGGTGTCAGATTTTGACCTCGGTTAAATGAGAATCTTTAATTTTTGCAGCATGGTGTTTTTGCTAAAACCTGAACCGTTGTAATTTCTACATGTATGAGTACATTAATTCCGCCGCCACTAAACGTGGTTGGTTGCAGTTTGGAATACCTGCCGACATCTAAAAAGCTGAACTGGACGAGTTTCCACACACGCTCAAGGAGCCAAAATAGGACAGGAAGATGAGGACGATGTAGGGAGGGTAGGAAAGGTAAGGATAGGCGTGTTGGGATAGGTTAGGTAAGGTTAGGCTAGGTTTAGTTAGCTTTATGTATATCAGAGAGAAATGGTGACAACTCGTTCAGTTCAATGTCGGCAGGTATTCCGAACTGTTACCAACGCGGTTGACATTTTGTATAGTTTCTTTCGCCGATATCTTTGATGAGCTGCAACCCGGTGAAAAATGCTATTCTTTCAGTGCTATGGTTGCGTATGGCTGTTGTCTCTCGCCTTCCGGCGTTCTCATTGTTGTACAATTTGCATATTGCAATGGCCTAGAATATATCTAGAAAAGATTTAGCTTCTTTCCAGCTGTTGTCCAGAATACTTTTTACTCTTCTTATTGATATATATCCAAACAAAAGCTTGTATTGTTTTAATATTTACCAACGACGAAATTATAAAACTGTTTCTGAAATCACAAATTTGTCCCTTTTTTTGTATTTGATGAAAAATAGACTTGTACAAAAATCGTACAAAATAGCACCTTCAACTGAACATTTCATGCGTGCCACAATAGGGCATCGGAATTTCAATTCATGCTCGTGGGCCTGCGTGTGGGGAGGGAGCAGCGTTCGAAATACTTCTATAGACGTACCTACAGACGTAGGTACCTACAGACGTACCTTCTAGACGGACAGTGGTGGAAAAAATAACTGTCGGGAACATTGTTTTCACCATTTCACCGCGGCCCCCGTTATCCGAGCAGAAATAAAAGTGTCCCATTGCAACAAAGGTTAAAAATGGATAACTTTAATTTTTGCAGAGTTGAGTTTTTTAAAGCAGCATTGTTGCCCCATTTGATTACATGCACCTGACAGTCTTTTTTTCCATGCCCCTGCGTCTGCCTCATGGCAAACTGGGGCCATGTTCATTGGGGTCAGGGCTGATACAACCGTCCTTCTCTTGAACGTGATGGACGCTCATTAAACGAAAAAAACCAAAAACACATTAATTTTTTGTACCATCGAACTCTTCGGGCCCTCCACACAGAAACGATTTTCGAGTTCTGAATCCTCATTCACACCTCATTTTTTTCTGAGTTTCGAAAAGAGGTGGGCTACCTGTGGCCATCAGGTGAAATTTCCTGGAGATTGTGATACAGTCGCTTGTGGGGTTTTGCAGGGCTCAAACAAATGGCCCAATCGCAGGTGGAGCGGGAAAGGTTCAAATTCCGTCACGTTGCCATGATGACCGCCTTGAACGGTGGTTCTCTTTGGTTGGGTCACCAGCACTAGCTTACCGAATGTTTTGTCTTGAGCCTCCCAATTGCTGCAAACAAAGGGGTCAAGGCCTTGGACGAGAGAATAGCCAAAAGATACATTTTTTCACCGTTTCACGTGTGTTCTCTCGTTCAAGATCAAGGCGAACATCCTCTTTGTGCGTGATCAAGATGTCGAGAAACTTCCTCCAGAGTCAAACACCTTGTTCTCCTCAACCGGCTCCGCTTGATTGCCTGCCGATCAGGCCTGTTGGCGAACATTTATCTGGTCCAACATTTATCCAATTAGGCCTACATTTGTTCAATTTTTTACAAATGCCAGTGATGAAGCAGGGTGCGCACGGATTTGGGAACGGTGTTTGATAACTAACAGATCTTGGTAATTTGCCTTTTTGTTTGAACATTTTTGACAGAATCCCTTGAAGATGATGGCATAAGCACCAAGTGCACTTTCATGCACGGAGGGGCATCGTCCGGTGACATGCGGTTGTTTACTGCTCCGGTGACATAGGGTACTGAATGTGTTTTTATCATGTTTGACGAAGCTGAAATCGGCGTCTTTCCTCTCCACTCATCTTCAATGTCCGCCAACTTCTCGACGACAAACAATGGTGTTCTATAGCATTGGAGTTCCTCCTGGATCCATGATGCCTATTGGGTATAGGTGCTCCGATGTGGCATGGAAGTGCTGCTCTTGGTCCCTGCTGATACTATCGTCTTCGAGGGAATCGGTCAAGATTGGGCAAACAAAAACGTAGTTAAATGCCATATCGTTTCAAAGCAGGTGTCATTGGAATGTTTCCCATTTGCATATCTCAGCGCAGCAACATCTTGCCCCTTGGCAGCGACAATGACCATCATGCAGTGCTTGACCTCCTGTCCTGGTTCTGTTGCCATGCGAGCACCGCCAATCTGGCATCGCCTTATGGCTTCAACGCAGTGTTGCAAAGATGGCTTTTTTTAAGAAATTTCCATTGTCGTTGCTGTTTACCGGAGAACTGAAAAAACGTTTTTCAACAATTTTCACCATGTTCAGCAAAATTTAGGTACATGAAGAACAAAATAACTTACATGGAGTTTCTCCATGGAACTCAGCAGCCCTCTTTGCCCTGGATTGTACCTCAAACCCAAATCCCAAATCGAATAATCCAGAATGAAATCAGGATATAGGCCTACTCGTATTTTCCCGAAGTGTTCCGGCGGACTTCTGAGGCTTGGGATGTTTGCTTAGTTGCTGCAAATTTGATACATGCCCATAGGCTATCTCACACACCACGCCAGAGTGTTCCTTGAAACGAAAACAATGTGTGCTGCATAATCAAGAAAAAAGTTTGGCGCAATTTCCGAAGACGGAATCTTTAAACGAAAATACATAATTTGTGTTGCACAACCGCGAAAAACGTTTGGCGCAATTTCCGAAGAAGGCATTCTGAAACGAAAATAATGTGTGTTGCAAAACCGAGGAAAAAGGCAGGCGCAATTTCCGAAGAAGGTGTTTCAAAACGAAAATAATGTGTGTTGCATAACCAAGAAAAAGTTCCGAAGAAGGCATTTTGAAACGAAAATAATGTGTGTTGCATAACAAAGAAAAACGTTAGGCGCAATTTCCGATGACGAAATCTTAAAACGAAAACACAGAGTGCAATTTCCATTTTGAAACGAACAGAATGTGTGTTTCACAACCGCGAAAAACGTTAGGCGCAATTTCCGAAGAAGGCATTTTGAAACGAAAATAATGTGTGTTGCATATCCACGAAAAAAGTTCGGCGCAATTTCCGAAGACGGAATCTCAAAACGAAAATATGCGTACATAATTTGTGTGGCACAACCGCGAAAAAAGTTCGGCGCAATTTCCGAAGAAGGCATTTTGAAACGAACATAATTTGTGTTGCACAACTGCGAAAAAAGTTCGGCGCAATTTCCGAAGACGGAATCTCAAAACGAAAATATGCGTACATAATTTGTGTGGCACAACCGCGAAAAAAGTTAGGCGCAATTTCCGAAGACGGAATCTTAAAACGAAAATACATAATTTGTGTTACACAGCCGCGAAAAAGTTAGGCGCAATTTCCGAAGAGAGCATTTTGAAACGAAAATAATGGGACGATATTTTAGTCGAAGCCCATCTTTTAGGCCGCGGTTTGTTCTTTTTTTGAATGCAATTTTGCGTACAAAAGAAAAAGAATACGCGGCATAAAAGGATGGGCTTCGTTTAAAAATCAGCCTAAATGTGTTTTGCATAACCAAAGAAAAAGCTCCGAAAAAGGCATTTTGAAACGAAAATAATGTGTGTTGCGGGCGCACTTTCCGAAGACGGAATATAATAACGAAAATGCATAATTTGTGTTGCACAACCGCGAAAAAAGTTAGGCGCAATTTCCGAAGAAGGCATTTTGAAACGAAAATAATAGGTCGATTTTTTAAACGAAGCCCATCTTTTAGGCCGCGGTTTGTTCTTTTTTTGCATGCAAGCAATTTTGTGCACAAAAGAAAAAGAATCCGCGGCACAAAAGGATGGGCTTCGTTTAAAAATCAGCCTAAATGTTTTGGATAACCAAGAAAAAGCTCCGAAACGAAAATAATGTGTGTTGAATAAAAAAATAATAAACTGTGAACCAAGAAAGGCATTTTGAAACGAAAATGATGTGTGTTGCATAACCAAGAAAAAATGTTTTTTTTTTCGAAAAAGGGCGAAATTTCCGAAGAAGGCATTTAAAAACAAAAATAATGTGTGTTGCAAAACCGAGGAAAAAGGTACCTTTTATGGGTGCAATTTCTCAAAACACAAAACCAATTGTCATGCATGGGCAAAGGAGAAAGCTCGGCGCAATTCCCGATTGGAGGAACATGGCAGTTTCCAAGGAATGGGGCTGCAAATCCAAAGAAAAAGTTTGACGCAGTTTCCGAAAAAAGCAATTCAGGGGAGAACGTTTGTCGAAAAATTTACATTGGCGATGAGCGTTTAAACGTGTCGTGTGTTCGAAGATTCGTTGAGAATCAGGCCAATGACCTTTTGGCAAGAAAATTATGTGGAGCGGTGGGAGAGGAGAACGACAGTTTCAAAGTTAGAAAGTTGAAGCCCTGTTAATGTCAACTCGACAGTCGACAGCCCGACCCGTGTTGCCCCAATTTTTGGGCAAACCCAGATGCCACTCTTGTCATTCAAAACGACCTGCACTTCGTGAAACCAGTTTCAACCAGTTTTCTTCCCAGAAGTTGAAATTGAAAATTGGGTAGGGTCTAGAATTCTGCAACCGCGAATGTTCCCGAATGCAAGGCAAGCGAATACCCTATCCCCAATAATGAATTTAAAACTCTAGAGAATTCTAGAGTCAGCGTGCAACCGTTGAGAGACATCTATTAGCCTACTTCCCAGCCTGCAACAGCTCCGCTCGGTGCAACCTGCGCCGACGGAGTCATGCGCATCTCGACCTCGTGCTGTGACACGAAAAATCAAAACAAACTGCCTACCCGACTTGGCATCGGTGAGAATAATCTGGAGAGAAGAGAAGATAGAGTCGTTTTGAGGAGTTTCTTCGCGGAAAATCGGCAAGAAAAGTTGGTGTATTCCTCTAAAATTTCCGTTTCAAGATAATTTTTCGTGTTTTTCGGTGAATCAAAGGTCAAAAAGATGGGTGGAGGCGGCAAGAAAGGTAGGTTTTCGACGGATCAAATGCTTTTGATTACCAACAGGCGACTTTCCTGTCCGGTAAAGGCCTTTGACCTGGACTTTATTTTTAGGAGTCTGGGGCCTTATTCAATTAGGCCTCATAACTTTACGTGGCTCATAGTTTGACTTAAGAGGTTCATTGGCCATTCAATTGGCGCTCGTAAAACAGTCTCTAAGCTAAGAGGCTCATAAAGGCTTATGAGCATCATACGCAAATCAGGAAGAGCATACTCACATGAGGGATTCGAAAGAAAAACAAAGATCAGCTGCCCTCGTTGTCCCTTTGCCAATGCGCCTGTGTGCATCAAAAGTTGCGTTCTTGGCTTCATTGCTTTGTTTCATCTAAACTAAAACAAACCCACAGCCCCATTTTTCTCTGCTTTTTCAGCAAAATGTGGTCGTTTCGAACTGTTTCTTTTTTTATTGACTTGAAGCATACTTTCCTACACACCTGCTCCCGATTACCAAAGGGGATTTTCATGTCGGCCAGCATCTTTATATAAAATCACATGAAATGCTGGGATCGCCTTTGTGGCAAAAGATCATATCAAGATACCGAAGATCTTGAAGCAACGTGCGAGCTTCAAGTTGCAGATTTGTTCCAAACATAACTTTCCTGGGGCCATAGGCCTATTGAAAATGAAAATGCACAAAAAATGAAAGCCCTACACTGCTTGCTACAAAAAGAAAAGCTGGCATCAAGCGCAGATATCTTTTGAGATTAAATGGGAATTAAATCACAAAAAGCCACCATATGCCGCCAAGAGACTCATAAGAAACTGAGGCTCTCAAGAGGGGCAATTGAATACGAAACCGGCCATCTTACGAGGCCTCCTACGAGCAACGGCTATGAGCTTCATAACAGATAAGAGCCTCTTAGCTTACGAGCTGTAATTGAATAAGGCCCCCAGATATTGAAGATTGCACGGCGGTTGAAAGAAAGGCGGAATCAAAGGTCATTTACGGGCTGAACTCTCCTGCAAATCAATGCAAATATTGTCTGGCTATGTATTCATATTGTCTGCCAATGGTCCTGACTCCTGACGAGGCAACGAAGTCATCAACAAGCATTTTGACCTCGGTGCATCAGTCTGCAAAAGGTTTCAAAGTGCAAAAAACCGTTCAAATTTCAAACAAAAGTCGTAAAATTATTTTTACGTCTGGCCTATTACGTTTCGAGATCGACCTTTGTAAGGGTTCTGAAGGGCAGTGAACCACTCCAGGCAATCGGCAGAGTTGTGGGCTTCTTCAAGCAATCAAGGCTTTAAGGAAGGGGTTGGGAACGAGCTTGAAGTTGTCAAAGTTATTTTCAACTTCCAAATTTTGGCTGTTTTTGTCGGTCTGTTTTTGGCGTTGCGAACTTGGTGTCTGACATCTTTACACCTTGGCATTTGACTACATTGCAAAGAGCAAACGTTCAACTTCAATGCCAAATTGAGCCAGGTTAATGATACCCAGTGGCTTGTCCCATCGTTACATATGATGTGGGCGGTGAACAATTTCAGAAATATTGTCTCTTCCCGCTTCCAATTTAACAAGTTTCCACAAAAAGGATGTCAGAAAGGTTTATCTTGCTGTCAAAACGGTGAGCTAAATGACAAACTCCTTAACCTTTTCCAAATGGACGGGCCTGCCAGTCTGACGTCATCCGCACTGTCGAAACCAGTGCGTTGTCCCGGAGGCCATGGTTGTCCTGGCCGCAGTTCATGTCTCACACTACAAGGCTCCCCATAATTCAGCACCGCTGAAACGTCAGGTGACATGGCCGTTTTTCATGTTATAATTCCTCTGTACCCACAGGAAACAAGAAGGGTGGTCAAGCTGATGCAGCTGCCCCACCGGCTGCAGCTGGTGAAGCCAAAGGAGCAGCAGCAGGAGCGTCGTCGAAGAAAGGAGATAAGGGTGGCAAGGGAGGAAAAGGTGGAGAGAAGGGTGCGAAAAAGGGAGGTAAGTCAAACGAAAAATCAGGATCCGTTTTTTCATGTGGTTTTCAGCAGAATGGAGAGGCACCAATTTCAGAAGTCGAAAAGGTGTTCGAAGTGTGTGACGGATGTCAGGTGGGAGCAATTGCTCTTTACCTGGTGGGAGCAATTGCATTTGAAGCCGGTCAGATACCATTTTCCCTGTCTTTTCCAGGTTTTTCAGACGGAAATGCAAAAAATTCCAGACATTTTGAGTTCTCCATTGCCCTTCATCTCTCAGCACATTTAATAGCCAGAACAAATGTTTGAAAAAAACCTGGAAAACAAGGCTTACAACTTGGATTTGCTTGATAGTTTGTCCTAAACCATGGTTTCTATTGCCCTGGCCTAACCTTGCATAACAATACAAAGAAGAAAAGAAGATGAAGAAATGCAGTCATGCCTGGTTTTTAAAGCAACAGACTTCCTTTTCTAGCTAGCGAAAGAGAAACTTCCAAAAATTCCATGACGACAGAGAACTTTCACAAATTCCCTGCCTTTTCCACAGAGGCAAAATTCCTCGACTATTCCAGGTCTGCTGAAACCCTGAAAGTAGCTTGGTGGGAGCATCATTCGTTTGTCGTTTTGTCTGGACCTGGTCGTCACCGACACCTGCCATCTTGAGCAGGAAACTTAATTTTTTGAAATCAACACGAAAAAAGAGCATTTATTGTTGGCGGTGACTTGAAACGAACCCAGTTTTTGGGACAAAAAAGCGGCCCACCTTGGCATTGATGCCCTAAAAACGACCGAAAAAGACGGTCCTCCGAGCAAAAACCTTCATTCCACCCACTTAAGATTTCATTTTATCCAGCCAACGGGTGGGCTCAAAACTGAGATCTGATGCCACATCCCAATTGTTTCGACAGATTTTGATTGGGATTCAAAAGATTTCCTATTCAGAATCCAACGACTACAGCACAGCCGACAACTTATATTCATTTTCAACAACGAATTCAATTCAAGTTCAACAACTAAAATTCAAAATATCATTTCCTTTTGTCCTCATGGCCTACCTTAAAATGGGTTGAGAATAAAAGAGAATTCTTCTCCTGGGTGGGGTCTGCAATTCTCTGTGAAAGGATCTTCCTGGCTTGCTTGGATTTTTAATTTCTCTGGAGAACATTGGCCATTCTGTTCTCTTTCAGGCTCGCCATGCGAATTAGGTTTCTTTTCAATTTCTGGCTTTCGGTGTTGAAAATAAAGAAGGGTGATTTCACATGTGCCCGTAAAAACTGTGTCCTGTGAAAAGCATGGCCATGCATTTTTTGGCGTGTTAGGTTTCACGAGTGTGCTTGCATGTACTTGATTAGAACATGGGGAAGATGCCACCAAGATTCAAATTGATCTCCGACTGTTTCAGATTGGATCTGCCAATTCAAACTTGGCAAGGAGGGCATCAAAGATGCCCAACGCCCTGGCCATCAAAAACAGGTCATCATGAATCAGCAAACACTTGCAATTATTGTTCAGGGAAGGGTTGATTAAAACCACCCATAGGCTAGTGTTTCCCTTGTCAAGAAAACCCTGGGCTTGGCCAAACCTGCGCGATCACAGACACATTCATCGACTCTCATTATTTCACCATATCATCTACTGTCATTCCGAGACAGACATTCACACATTGTCATCATCAACTGTCAGCCTGAATGTTATCGCAATCCCCCTCAGATTTTATATCAGCAACAGTAAGGCACTTGTCAGGACCTTTCCACTCAAACCAAACCCTTACTTCAGTTCTTTCTTCCCAAAAACCATTGCAAACTGGAACTCTCGCCGGAGAACGTGGTTCAGTTACCCTCCCACACCACCTCTGTCAAGAATGTTAAATGCTCAATATTGGCACTGTTGGACGAGTCTATGGTTCAGTGGTGGTCCAAAAACCACCCCCTTAAATCCATAAAAAGGCGCTGAAACGAGGCACCAACCTCAATCTGCTGCTGCGGGGCCCCACAAAACGGCTCCTCTCATCAGGCAAGTTCTCGGCGAAAATAAAATCACCGAGTTGACTCAACTGTATTTTTACAATTCGTAATTTCTTTCCGGGTCCCATGCAATTTTTGATTTTTCAAAAAAATCAAATGTGTGTTTGCAGGGAAGCCTTTAAGCCACAACCAAAATCTATCAAAAGCCTTCCATTCAGAGCTCAAGGCAATAACTAAGTCAGAGAATCGACAAACCTTTGAATCGTGGCAAGCAAGGCAGCAAGGGTGCACAGCAGAGAAGGGAGAACACTTCAAAAGTTCGAAGGACTGGGATAGCAAGCGAGGAGGCAAGATTCGTTTCTTTTTGACCCAAAAAATGACAGCAAAAAATCCTCTGAGATAACCTTCGTTCGTGGGCATATTGAAAACCATTGGGCCAAACAGGCCCTCGTTACTACTGTTTTGGGTCGACAGGCATGACTTTATCCCAAAGTCAAGCCCTTTTGGGAGGATCAATCTTGGTGAGTGGTGAGAAGCAAGGAAAAGAATGTTTGGGAAAGAATAACCCACCCAGTTTGTGCAAGTGTTTTTTATTGCTTGTATCGATTTCATAAAAATGCATTCCCAAACAAAGCTGCAGAAATTGACATTTTTTGTATTTCAGATGCCAAGTGACAATCGAGCCAAACCACATGGATTTTATGTGATGGTGATGTCGCCAACTGCATTTACTCCGACCAGTTCATTGCATTCACAGCCACAAATAAACGGACGTTCACAATGACATTGTTCACGATGGAGACTCAGACAATTGTTGTTCGATGACAAATGTACATGTCATGACAAAATATGTACGTCATGTTCATCTGTCTGAGTGGGTTGTTTTTGTTGTGTACAATTAGACAAAAAGATAGTTCATCGATGTTGAATTTCAAAATAAAATAAATGTATACTTTTACGCTGTGGAAGCATTGTTGATGTATCATGTCCGTGTGTTACGAAATGTTACACACACTGGTTCCCGAGTCTTAGGTGTAAAATGATCTCGTTTATAATATCTACATAATGTTCTGGTTGCAGAAAAAAATGACGCGCGAAAATTGAGGATGTAAATTTTCATTTATGTAAGTTTCCTTCAGCCTTTGTCAACCAATAATTATTTGCAAATTTGTCCCGTTGGCACAAGAGAACCGATTTGTTGTCCCTGCACCATTTTTACTTATTTGTTGCCCATGGTTGCAGACAACCAAATGACGCGCGAAAATTGTTGATGTAAATGCTCCTGTCGTTTATGTATTATTTGTCGCTTCAGCACACTTGTCAACCAATAATTAGCTTTGTAAATTATGGACTACGTTGGTGATAATATAACAATTTGTTGTATAGTGGCGGCGGACCAAGATTACTCATACATGTGTTTGTTGCCCATTTGCTTGTCAACACCAATGAGCACGAAACTTTTTGTATTGCTTTCTTTTTACGTTATGCATTTGTAGATTAGTCGAATGCTCCAATGCAACGAGCTTTCTGAGGTGTCACTTTTGACATTATTGAAGAGGTTCTTTGTATTTCTACCTGGACTACTTTGGTGATAAATCTCAATGATGCAAATTTCACATGTATGGGTAATCTTTTTCCGCCGCCAGTATACTAGCACTTCTGAATCAATGTGTCTGTGTTGTGCCTGCCTACCTAGGTATTTGTGTTTTCACTAAGTATTCATACAGTTGTTGTTTCCCCTACGCTTATTTACGAACTGTTCTGTTGCGCCAGCACACACACAAAGAAAATATGTACTGACAACTAAATTGGTGACCCCTGCACTTGCGGATCGATTTCTTACCACTGCACTAACAAAAAGGGTGTTGCTCCGACCAGCACTTATCAACTAACCGACTTGATAAATGCAGCAGTTGTTGGTGCTGCAATGTTTGTACAACACCCTTTTCCAAACAAAATTTGAGAACCCCTTCACAGACAGATCAAAGGAAACACACAAAGTCCGACTCGACCGAAACAAGTCTGCTGAAGAGGGAATTATTTGCTATCCAACAAACCGGTCGAAAGAGCAAATTGGTCAAAGAGCATTTTCAAAACCGAAATCAGTTACTGTAAGACAGCTGTTGAACCAGACTCACTTTTCATGACAGGATTCAATGGCAAGGCCACAATGTCAACACTCTGGACCAGTTAAGCAAATGCAATTCCGAAGGCGTGTTTAATCTCTATTTAAATGACCTTAATTTCCATGCAAATTACGTGCTTGCATTCCTGTCAAAGGTGAAATGGCAAAGAGAGAAAAAGAACTAGGTGTCATAAAGATCTTATTCGACGCCCCAGATCCTCACCCAGACGTGTCATTGACACTGATGTTAATATTTTGGAATGGTGTATTGGCCCCAATTGAAAATCTGATATATGAAACGTAGTATCTGTCCTTGCTGGGACAAGAATTCCATTTGAAATATCAATCAAATCGGCCTACAAAAACCCCAAAAGGACATTTGAACCACCCGATTTTAACGCACCCAGGCCCAGAAGCAACAGTTCAGTTGTCATCCAGCAATGGTGTCCAAATTCTAAAGTTCAAGCATCATGCAACAATAGGTGGTATTGCACTTGGTTTTTTTTTTTACATCTATTTTAAGCAACTCTGGCAGTTTGTAACCAGGTCGTAATCCATGAAAGGATGGGATAAAATTTTCAAAGTGGTTCAAATGGAACTGGACGTGAAAACTGAGCATAGCTGGGCCAGTGATGCCAAACATGCACGACCCTCTTTGAAAAACTGCCCATTCGAACGAAAATATCTGCTCTCATTTGCGGATTACTACTGAATCTTTAAACAATAATAATTTCGAACGTTAAATAATAATTTCATTGTAAGATGTGTTTGTGTTTAGATATTGTTGTTTAGTTGTGTATGTGAACACCTTTTCGTAAAAAAATGAGTTGTTCAATTATATTGCACGACAGTAAATGGAGAGCTCAGGATCAAAACCTGCTCTAACGATTTTGAGAAAAAGGAAAAAACTGTTTTTTCTTGCCCTATTATGTTGGTAAATTTCTCAGCTGCTGGGTTATACCCTGTTTGCATCTGTTTTTTAATTATCATTAAAAAGTTAATGATCATTAATTTCGCAAGTGTAAACGCTTTTTTCCAATTTTTTCGATTAATGACGTTCCGGAACATAATTTATTTTTCAGTTTATATCATTAATTCTTGATGTGAACGCCTAAAATTAATGATCATTAAGGGAACATCATCAGGAAGATAATTTATTTTAATTATGTTCCGAACATAATTTATTTTTTATGACGTTTCGTGGTTTTGCGGTCGCTTACACTTTTGAACGTACAGAGGCGCAAATTCGACAAATCATGCTGCTGAAATGTTGCTGGCCATTCAAGGACACCATATTCCAGAAAAGAAAAAGACGGAACAGCTTCGTATACCCACCAAAAATGAAAAACTTTTTTGGAATCTGAAAATTTTTTGGAGCGCCTGCGTATCGAACCCGGGTCCTGTTGGTCTGTAGTCGAATGCTCTACCACTGAGCTATACCCCCAAACTAGAAATTCTGTTCTAAAAGAACGCTCATATTTCACTGTTGCTGTTTCGCAACGAAATTTTCCAGGAGAACGGCAAGTGTAATCCGCATTCTTTTTTAATGATGATCGGCGAAAATGCAAATGTAAACGGGCCAAAATAAATGATCATTAATCGACCGCTTCGATTAATGAGCTTCCTTTTAATGACCATTAAAAATTCAGATGTAAACACGGTATTAGGGTCTGCCGGGGTCCGTTCAGCTGTTTTGCAGTTTGTTGATTGATGGATGGGATGCGTTTGACTTGCTTTTACTTCAGACCCATGAAGATGGCAGGTTTTAAACATCAGCGACAGAAATGAGTTTTTTAATCACTGCATCAACGGAGCTCACAAAATAACATGGGCGAAGCACCATGTACCTCAACGCTGACGTAATTGGCTCTGTTTCTGGTGGTTTTAACATAGTGTCCACGCAAATTCCAAAAAAAAAATTCCCTGAATTTTCCAGGTTTCGATTTGATTTTTTACAGGCTCCTCCTCCCCTACACCTGTACCACACCTTCACCAAATTATTTGAATATTTAATAGTTTGCTTTAATTTTGTTAATTTTTTTTTAATATTTAATAGTTTGCTTTAATTTTTAAGTTTGCTTTAATAGGACTCATAAATTTGTCGGTTTGCATACGTGTGTATAAAATTCCCTGATTTTTGTCATTTTTCACCAAAATTCCCTGAATTTTCCAGGTTTTCCAGGTGCAAAACACATTCCCTGAATTTTCCAGGTTTTCCAGGTCTGTGGACACCATGTTTTAATGGCAATCAAATCCTTTGGAATCAGCACACTGTTGTTGACAGATCTATCATCATATCGTAATCAGAAGTGTCAAGGGGGCTGGGGACAGATATGAAAATTCAAATTATGCTTTTGTCTCCAGATTAAGATCTAATTTTTTGTGAACATGTTGGGGGACATCAGTGTGCATACAAAATTTTAGCCCTCTGGGTCAACGGGCACAGCCATTTTTTGTTTTAAAATCACCCCAAACAAAAATTACGATTTTCAGTTCGAGATGCAAAAACATGAAATTACGACGTGAAAAATGTAGAAATTTTTCCATGATGTTTTCAATTCTTGCATTTGTATTGAAAAATAAAAATTGCATTTAAGCACCATTCCATGGGAAAACCAGCATCAAAAACTAATCAACATTCGAACTGAAGGGTTCGAGCTAAGCCAGGACCAAACACCTTGATCTCTGGCAAAGCCGCCCCTCTGCAATTGGTTTTACACCTGTGCTGACAAACGACATGTGAAATTGGAAATGGCTCATGTGGTGCTTTGGATAAAGAAATCTCAAATTCCAATTCGTCACTCAAAAAACTTGCTGAGAAGCATTGGCCAAAATTGCACCAGAAAAACAAAAACTACCAAAATAAAACGATGCAATGCTTGGTATCGAGCAGTTTGAGAAAATGTGCATTTTAGCAAAAACTCAGGATCAATTCTGGAATCTGAGTTCAGAAGCGCAAACACGAGTACACAACTCAAATGTCCACTTGAACGTTTTGACAACAAAAAATAAATAAGATGGAAATTTAGACAAAGTTTGGTGAATTGTTTGTGCCCCCAGCACATCTTTAAACTGGATGAAATTCATTTTTAGCAAGTGAAGACTTTGTTTTCTAAGTGAGGTTTCACAATTCCATTTACAATGAAAGGATCCCATTTCCAATGAACAAACCAGGCAAGGCCTCAATATGCTAGACCAGCAGTCAGGTACAGGGTGAATCCAACTCGTTTTTTTTGCACAACAGTGGAAAAGGAGTGTTCCATTTGATGTGTGCAAAAGTGATTCCTTCTTAGTAATTGCAAGGGGAACAATTTTAAACTTTTTGGAAAGGTCAGAAGGATCGCATCGGTGACTCACTGCAAAAACAAGCATCGAGATTTGATGCTGCGGTCTGAACCTCGCGGAAGGCATTACGGTGGTAGGTAGAACTGATGGTGAAATTATTTCAGGTGAGTACTCATAACAATGTTGCTCCTTAATAACTGTAGCAGTTTCATTGGTAAATAACCACTGTCCACTGCCACAAGAACATCCACGATTGTATGAGTGAGCGTATGAATACCGATTCCGGACGTTCAAAAATGACACATCGGGAAGAGCCCGGCACAGCAACTCAAACTATGAAAAAAGCCTCCTCGTATGAAACACCATGGAATCATTGCAATACAAAGAGGAACCAACTTTTTTTTTATCAAACCCATAATTTTATCAGAATTCCAGCAAGCTTAGAGGCTCTGGGGGGTGGACAACTGAGCGACGCTTTCTTTGCACATCCATACACTGTTAAATTTATGTTGGTTTTTGATCCGACAATAAAAACATGGTAGAAACCAAAAATGTGTTTCAATTTAATTTAAAATACAATAATCATTATTGAAAAAGGGGTTTTCGGTGGGACAAAACAGAACTCTACTATACCACACCAAGCAGGAGAAGCGAAGTCCGATGATAATTGGCCCTGGAAGTTGGCTCAGAGAAACCCGTTCTGAGAAGACGAAGTAAATGTCAGAAAATACAAAAATGGGGTTCTCCCAGATCCTGATTCGGCAAGTCAACCGCACATTTTTGCAAACGGGTCTGTGTGCTTCTGAATGGCCAAATTTCAGGTATTTTAAGCACATTTTGAATAAGTGGTATACCCTGTCATGCCACCCTTAAAAAACATTTCATAGTTCATTTTTGCTTTTCCTTTCGATGGTGACCTGGGATCGTAAAACAAATCCCATTTTGAAGTCATCCATGAGAAAATTGGACAGCACCAATTCAAGGAAAAGAACAAAGGATGTCAGGTCTCAGTTATGTCAAAACATAAAAAAACTTGTTTTTCATGCCAGTCATTTCTGCAGGAAAAACTGCATTTCTGCCTCACACCTGTTTCAACAGTGCGGGTCAGAAATGATAATTGTGCATTGGGACCACCTCCTCATTAACACATAAAAATTGGATCAAATTTTAATTGAATCAAATAACATTAACAGCCGTTTTCCCTACTGACACACACTTCAGCTTCAAATCAATAGCCAATCCAGCTCATGAATGCAGTCATCGCAAAGACGGAAAAGGAACAAGTGTTGTACATGGAAATAAAAGTTCTCAGCACAAATCGAATTGGCTGATGAGTTGAACCTGAGGGTGAGTTGCAATGGGGAATACGGCCATACATTTTATCTTTATTGTCCTCCTGTTTTACCCAGACTTTCATCTTAATTTGACTGCTTCATTGCTCTGCAGAGTTGTGATTGTCAGATAGAGTGGTGTTATGCCCAACCATTTTTGCCTGGTTTTAAAAATGGGCCTAAACTTCGATTGATTTTTTCAGCAATTTTTAGTGTTTATCTGGTTTCCACCACTGAAATCATGGGCTCAGGCATTTTTTGGCCCAAAGCGATGAAATTTTGCGTGCGGAACTCCACAAAATGAGGGTAAAAATTCAGTGTATTTTGCAAAAGTTGCTGTGTTCTCACAGTAGAACCAATTTGCAACAACTGATTTTAATTGTGCTCCAAAATATTGACACATCTCTAAATTAAGAATAAGGTCATCAACAGAATAATGACACACAGGTCTTTAGAAACGCGTCTTTGTCAATTGTCGGCATGTGCCATTCCATCTCACAGCAAACGTTTTTATCCCATGTAAAAAAAATCAATGCCCAATGGATTCATGGCAAAAACAATGAATGCTTGTGTTGTGAGTTTATTTAACGCCTGAAACAGAATCAAAAGTGGTGGATACGTAGGCAAGAAATCTGCCATAGCATGTGCTCTGACGATGTCCGGGCCCTGGGACACCATCACGTGCACTGACGAGGCTAACACTTTGTTCAGGATAAAATCACGATGTCCGATCCCAGGGGAACTGCCATCGTATGTGCACTGGCAATGTTATATTTTTAATTTTGCTCAGGAAAAATCAAGGCGCAACATTATAAAACATCGGAAACTTGTGTTATGAAACCGTCAAATGCCGTCCCTTCCAAACTACAGCAGATGGAGATACGGATTTTTTAATGTGTTCCAAGATTCAAGGAACCACATTCCAACTGGAAATACGATGTTTTAATCTGTTTTCGTCGAAAATTTGTACATCGAACTCCGAAAGAGTTGACCAAAATTTTTTCTTCCACACAAAACTTCAAAAAATAGGATGAAGTAAAGTCTGAAAATAGAGCCTAACAACCTCCAGCATATTGAAAACACTGGCTGGCGTTGGTTGGCTGTGCTTGAGAACATTTTAGCAGCCAGTGGCAACATCAAACTCTTCCGAGGGTGTCACAGACGCCTCACGGTTCGTTGGTCGTGAGGTGAAACCACCGGATCGCCTGGTGTGCCATGTAAGAGTGATATCACTGCTGCAATCTGGGCACTGAAAGCAAAGGTAACTTCCGTGACGATGGTGTTCCGGCAACCTGCGACCGTCGCCGCATTCATGC
This sequence comes from Sinentomon sp. SZTP_YWyxl, assembly GCA_030068105.1. Classification (NCBI taxonomy): domain Eukaryota; kingdom Metazoa; phylum Arthropoda; class Protura; order Sinentomata; family Sinentomidae; genus Sinentomon; species Sinentomon sp. SZTP_YWyxl. The sequence goes on along the minus strand of JASGXE010006156.1, from coordinate 6,862 downwards.
GGATCCGGATCGCCGTCATTCCGTGGCCTTTTTCCAACGACAAAGTCCTCATCTTCAGGGAGCTCCTGATCTTCGGGAATGTTCTTACGCTTCAGAGATCGACAGAGCCTTGGGAGAAGTGGCTCGGCTGGTCGGGAACCAAGCCCATGGCCGTTGCTGTTCCCGAGGAAGTTGACAAGGCAAGAAGCCACAACCTGCTCGATCCGCTTCTCCATCTGCTCCTCCCGCTTCTGAATCTCCTTCTCCCGCTCAGCAGCCCAGCTGAGCAGATTTTGTTGAGCTTCAATGAATGCTTGCTGAGACTGTGTTTGCAAGAGGACCAAGCGTTCCATTGTCTCCACCTAAAATAACAGCATCACAAACATGAGTGGATGAAGCTAGGTATTCCAATTCAAGCAGACATTTTACGAATATGGTCTAATTGAATGGATTAAAAGGAGAAAATTCAGATTTCTTCAAAACTTTTTTTGCATTTTGTATGTGCACTATTTATTACAGAAAGTTTATTCTGTTGAGGGGGAAACCTAGATTTTTTTGTAAAAATGAAAAATTGTCCTATTTTTTTAATGTGTGGGACCAGATGTGCTGAAATGTCAAATTTCTGATGGTGAAAACCAATTGCAAATATCTTTAATAGAAAAAATGGCATACGAAAGACCGGAAGCATGTTTCATATCTCGCGGTGAAATCAGCAGAAAAACAAAAATGTTCTCGATCTTTGACGCTAATTTTCTCAACTTTTTGTTTTTGAGCATTTTTGTGTTCCGTCCTGTGTATCTCAGCCATTTCTTATGTGATCATGTTCAAATTTGGTGTACTTATGTAAAAACTATTCTAAAATGACTGACAAGGCCACATTGGACAATTTTTCCCTCAATTACGAGTTATAAACAAGACATGGAAAAATGATAAAAATTTACCGCTTTTCTAGCGGATTGACAGAAAATCACCCGCTACACAAATCTGGGGCCAAAAACAAGAAGGCAGGCCTTGTCAAAAGTTTTGGCTTGGTTTTTTACCCCTGTAACTGGAATTTGGGCATTTTTACACTTGTGGTATCGCTGTGCATGGGACGGAACATTACCCTATTTTTTTACCATAAAATGGCTGCTGTGGCGAAACAAGAAGAGCGACAGTGTTCAAATTTTGCACAGAAGTTGTCTAGATAGGTTCCAAAAAGTGTGCAAAATTTGAACAAAATCGGTCAAAAAAGAAAAACGTTTGCTGAAACTAGGTTACCCCCCATAAAACATTGAAATGGACCACCATCAATGGTTGACCTCTCTTATCCATGTCAGCTGTTTCACCTTTGACATCGATGCGCCATTTCAACAAAAAAAAAAAAAAATTTGGGAAATGCTACTTTTGCTCAACAATTCCCAATGGCAGTGGGGTGTTCCTATGCCTGGACATCGGGAGTATTCAGAGCATACCTGCCGGAAAAAATCACGAGGTGCACACACTGGAAAAACGTTCAACATACTTTGTGGTGTGTGACAATGGTCACTGTAGCTAACAGAAAATGGCGCATTTTATCAGCAGTTGGTTTGACCTGAAAAGCTTATTCACATCAAAAAATTCTACTAACATTTGCAGCAGCTGATTTCTGCATAACATTAATCAGAGTAGATGTCTGGGCATCGAACGTTCGACTCTTTGCCAGTGGAACCTTTACTCTTTTTGGAGATGTGGTTTCGCTTCTTCTCGGAGGTCGGGCAGCAGCTAGAATTAAATAATGACAAGCATAGGCCAGTTGAAAAGATCGAACTTTACGCATACAGATGGAAAAAATTCACACAAAAAAGGGTGAGTAAAATCTCGCCAGTGGGCATAAAGCGAAAGGTTTCACAATATTTTAAAATTTTGATGATGTTTATTAGGAAATCTGAGATGCACTGACGCTAACAGGAGACATACGATTCCATTGCCATTCTAAGCAAGAAAAAAAGAAGTCCCAACAATCTGTGCGGTCATAAAAGGCAATTATTGACAAGGATTGATGTGACCTGTGGATTGGGAAATAAAAAATTTTCAAGGAAATCTCTTCTGAAGTCTCAACAGTAAAGGTGAGAAGTGTTTGATTTGTGTGACCTGTTTGTGGACTGCGTTGGGGAAACTTTTCAATGGAAATCTCCTGATAAAGGTGGTGAATTCAGTCTGATTCACGTTATAGCCTGAGAACCACAAGAAAAACTTGGCATAGGAAGCCGAAGCCTTTTAAGCCCGTGGGAAAAGCTCCAAGAAAGTTTCACCATACAAAAGGTGATAAAGTTTGACTGGTGCGATGGTCAGTGGATCAGGGAAGGAAACCTTCCAAGAGATTAAAAGTCATCAAAGAAGGTGGTGAAAATGGTTCGATTGGTGCGATGGCCTGTGGACCACACAGGGAAACAAATTCCATGGGAAATCTTCATTAATGAAGTCTCACCATCGCAAATAAAGGGGAGAATAAATTGATCAATGCGACAGGCGAAGGGAATCCGATCAGTGGGAAGAGTTTGAGGCATGACTTGATGTCAACAGCTGGAGGTGAAAATCATCTCATTAAATAATTCAAAATGGTGGTGATTGTGAGAGGTGGCAGCCAGTGAGTGGAAGGTAAGAAGCTGTTGGAATTGAACCAACACCGTTCCAAAAAACAAGCCTAAGTGGGTATCGGCCAGCAGCTTTACACCGTAGTCTCACAAACACCTGCCTTTGGAAGTCATATAACAAGAATAAAGGAAATAACAGCATGCATTGGCCGAACAGTGCAGTGTTCATAATTTATGGTCTCTTTTGAAGTGGAATTTTGACAACTCTTTCACAGGACTTTCATGCAAACAGAAAAATCACAGAATTTATCCCAAAAGGAGACCAAAGCAAATTGATTCCTTCGGTGTTCTTGAACTTTTTAACTCACCTGATTTTCTGGAAATATTGCACAAAAAATCAGGCAACTTCCGCAACACCATTCCATTTGCACCAACTGGTCCTCCTGACATTGCAGTTTCTGTTTTTTTTTTCATTAATTTTCCCCCTTGGTTTTTGCACAGACACCAGAAAAGCGAGGTATTGTGTTCTGTGAAGAGAGAATTTTGGCTTACCCAGAAAACCAAATACCATAACAGAGTGCAGTTGATGTGTGGCTAAGCGACCAATGCCATAGTGCTTTTTTCCCAGTTCCGCTGAAGGGGATTCACCACATGCAAAATATTTGTGTTGATCACTCGTATTTCCCACTGCTTTTATTGCTCAATGTTTATGTTGAACAGCCTCAAGTGAAGCAAATTCCAGTTCACATCATTTGAAGTATGGCCGGCCGGTTCCGGACAGTTGACCACATGATGCAGCAATCATTGGAAATTCCAACCGCAACAACAAGAAATTTGTCAAAAAACAGAAACATTTCAAAACGTATGACCCCAAAATGTTTCAATGATCAGAATTGAAAATTTTGGACTTTTTCCAATATTTTGTTTTTTCACTATTTCCGGTAGTGTTCTATGGAGTCAACTTTTCGGACCCCACCCAGCGACTCTTCACCCCCTCACGGGGGCAGAGAGTCGACACCACCTATTGACTCTAAGAGGCGTAGAGTCACTGGGTGGATCGGAAAGGTAGAAAAATACACCACTCGTCAGGAAAGTGGCAACTGGGGTTTGAGAATTGTGCTTTCTTATAGCTGGTGACCTACCTAAGACCACCATACACTGATTTGAGTTAGGTTAGGTTGGGTTTGGGAATGGTAGATTAGGTTACTATTCAACCACTAACCTAACCTCACCTAACCTTAACCTAACCTAACCAAACTCAACTCAGTGTATGGTAGTCTTAGCTAGGTCACCAGCTATAAGAAAGCCGAAAATTGACTTCCCATTTTCCATGGAAAATTTTAAACAATGGAAACGTTTGCAGGTATACGTTCAAAATATTCACTCTGACTAAAAAGTTGGCTGGAACGTCTGATGTTGGGGCCAGTAAAGACAAAATTCAAATACCATTTCTCCATTTCAGTAATTTTTGGTGATTTTATTATTTTTGTGTGTTATCCTCTCAAAGGACTTGACAATTATTTTACTACCTACAAGCCAGACATGTTGCCAACAAAAGGAAACTAATCGAATGTTTATTGCTGTTTTTTGCCAGTAACAGCATCAATTTCTTCTTTCTTTCATTTACCATTTCCAACAAAAAACTATTGTTTTGATGCAATCACAGACTCAGCATTAAAACAGACGTTAGTGCCTTGCTTTTCACATTTGCTAGACATAGGTACAGAGTATTTCTGAAAATTTTCCATGCTGCTTTTCTGCTGCATCTTGGAAAAGACATTTGGGCAATTCTGTGATAGGTACGTGGTGATAGGTACGTGGCAGTTTTGGAAGTATCAGCTCGTTTACGGGGTCAGCTTGTTTGGTAAACAGTGCATGGATACAGCGCTACCCCCGGCCAGTTAAGGGTTGAAGATGATGTCATGAAGGTACATCCAACCAGCCAAAATGATACCTACACCTTCTGAGCCATCCTCCTCTTTGTTCAAACCACTGCTGTTACCAAATGAATCCAGCGGTAACCGGCAATCGTCTCCATGGCCAGATGTCCAGAGAGACATTTCAGCTTGCAATCGAAGAAGAGACCCACCACGAAGAGATTTGGGAATTGATGAACACCCGAGGGTCTGCAGTATCATCCTGGATCATCAATCAACACAGGTCCGGTTTTGCCAACGGGAAGACCAGCTGGTAAAGGTCTGGTTATGAATTCCATAAAAAATTTGCTGTTCTGCTCACCTTCAGAGCCATCTTCTAAGGAATTAACACCTGTCCGATTGCTTCGACTTCTAAGATTGTGGCCTTCAACATTTGAAGTGTTTGCTCTCCTTCCAGATGGGATAAATTCATCTGCAAGTGAAGCTATTTGGAAGAATCGATGAAATTAGGTTCAAAAGGAAAGCTCGAGTTGGCGCATTCAAAATGCTTAGTATAAAGTAAAGTGTGGTTGGACATACAGGGAGCAGGTGATATGACACTGGCCATGGAGAGTGATATGACACTGGCCACAAACCTTAAGTTATCAGGAGAAATGGGGTAGGTACCTATTCACAAATCACAGTCTGAGAGCGCAGAAAATGTTTGAAAATTTGGTGTAAGACTTCTGCACATTTTGCAAATATCTTCCCTCAAATTATGTGAAAGACATTGTTCATGGTGAAAGACATTGGTCAAGGTGCCATTTGACCATTTGCAATAAACGAACTCCATTCCCTGATTTTGGAACTCACGATAGCAAGAAAGCCATCATAAATCATCCCTCGTAAATCATTAGGTAGCCCTTGTCTAAAATCACACACCAGCCACAAAAAGTCAAGCCCAAAAAAATCAGAAGAGTCCAATTCCTTTATCATAGTTTACTGAATGTTTATTGCAATGCAATGCTCGAGCAAAGCAGTTTTGAACTTGTTCGTTCTGTAAAAGAAATGTTGATATTTAACTGGCTCATCACCAAACCGGGTGACACAGTAAAAAATTGACAGTAGCCTAACGGTTTCTTTCCCAGATCCATGTTATTTTTTTAATAGATGGTGCATACATGTCTATTAGGAAAACAAGTAGACCTACTGCAGTTAGGAAATAAACGGGTGATGGATGAGGCAGTTTAAGCAGGTTTAACCGATAAGTAGAGATGGTTGAATAAAATGGTTTAACTGCATCCTGCCTGAGAACAGAAAACAGAGAATTTGCAAGTACCTATCGACCGTACCTAATGAGTAAAAATGTTTATGTGCATTTAAAAATGTCAACGTGAAGCAAAGTGGGCATATCCAAAATATGAAGGGGAAAAATCATAGATGCACAAGTGGAAAGAAAACCAGTTTCAATTTGGACAAACACAGTTTCAAGAAGTTTGTACCCAAGGAAATTGATGCACCCACCTACCTTCAAGTACGAGCGGATCGACAAGCTCAGCCTTCACCTGTTTCAGCTCGTACGCATTGTCATCAGCATCACTATTGCTGTCGTCCTCTGCTGCATCCTCATTTGATGCACCCTGTCCAAAATCATTGGATTCTGGAAAATTAAAAAGTGTCCCCTGAAACTATGGGTTTCGTATCACTAAAATTCTGCCAAGTCTGATTGTTTTTGTTACATGGAGCAACTTTGTCCTTTTATGGACCAGAGAATCTTTCAGATGAACATACCACAGAACAATCTTTTGTTTCAAGTTTTAACATCTACATACGTCGTACACCAAAGCGCCAAGTAATGTGTTATTTTTCTTGTACAGGTTTCCCAAAAGTCACTTGACAACCCCAGAAAAGTGCATTGCATTTTTGAAGCAACTCTGGAAGCTTGGATTGGATTTTGTTCCAATTCAAATGGAAAACACCTGCAGCAGGCAGCCTGACCAATCTGAACCTGAAATCTGTATAAATAGCCCCACGAGAGAATATTGAAAACTGGCAAATAGCAGGGGGTTGTCAAGTGACTTTTGGGAAACCCTGCAGGTATACCTAATTGAAAAAGGAGGCAAATTGGGCCAGCTAAGGCCCAGCCTACAGTCAAGTTTCCATCCCTCCACATGTTGGTCATCAGTATTTTGTAAATTTCTCTTTTTTGTGAATGAATTAAAAAAGCATCTAGACAGGCCTGGTTTGATTGGGAGCCTGCCCAAGGTCAGTAGGTACCTGTTCGTCTGGAACTGGACAAAATTCCCATTTTTGACTTTTCAGTAATTTCACTTTTGTTATTTCAGTAATTCACTTCAATTATCTGATAAAGTCATGCAGCCACTGACACAAACAATGAAGTGAACATGCAAAATGGCACAGGCATTGACTTAGCCATGAAAGACGAGTGGGTCTATACTATAAAAAATGTAT
>JASGXE010006155.1:0-21081 GCA_030068105.1 Sinentomon sp. SZTP_YWyxl | reverse complement strand
GCAATTCGAAACAAACCAAAGAAGCTAAGCAGAAACGAAACAAAGCGAAGGCGTTAACTGGAAAAAGAAACAGAAAAATTGTTCTCGTCAAAGAACAACTCCAACATGAAACAACAGGCAAATGCAGACACGCATACATTTTTTTTTAAATACATGTCTGTTCAAACGAACCGCGCTAGCGGGACAAAAAAGAGTGAACGCGTGTATGGACAGCAAAAGGATCAGCGCGTTTCAACGCCCGTGGAAACAGCTTCCGACGATTCCCATTTACTTCAATGCATTGCTGCTGGACCTCGATGACAAAAATTACGCCACACGCCGCGTGTCGTCGAGGGAGACCGGCGTGACACGGCGACTCTCGACGACAGAAAAAACGCCGCTGCAGAAAAACGTCTGTGGAAACAGTCTCATTTAAAAAGCATTGCCCCGACGACACGCCGCGACACGCCACGACACAAAAAACGCCCGTGGAAACACTGCCTAAAGGTGGAACCTGTTAAATTTGTTTGGTGCAATGGTTGCAGTGGTCGTGTGAAGGGGACCAGGTTCGATTCCAGGCCAGGTCACAATTTTTAAGATTGCGCTTACTGGTTCAGAGATTGATCTTATAAGATTAGATATAGTTGCATGTATTGCGTGTTGCGTGTTATTCGAAAAAGTATGGGCGTTCAGGAAATAGCATCAAAGGTGTAAAGATTATTGATGCCTTGCAAATTTATGAACTCTGACAACAGTCTTTGCATTGACGCTACACCTACAGAATTTCGAACCTTATTTTTGGACATCACATTGACAGATTTAGTGATAGATTTGAAATTTTACACCTACTCCTCATTCCACTTGAAGATATGAGCTAAGAATGCTCACAAGTGTGCTCAGAGTGAATTCGGAATTCTTTCAACAATGAAAACTCAGTCGAAAACTTCATTCTCGGCATAGAAATTAAAGTTTTTCTGTGCATTTAAATGGAAGAGTGTGAAGCATTCTCAGCTCATATCTTCAAATGGAACAAGGTGTAAAGTTATACTCTTGCAAATCGTAAAAATTGAAGTAGGATCAGAAGAGGAAAACTTGCCATTGCCAGTTTATTTCCGTAGCTCCTCAGGAACAACTTCATTAAATCCCCGAAACTTATATCAGGAATTGATATTTGACCAAACGAGTTCTTTGTTATGACTCCCTTGTATGATGACATCCTGAAGATAGCGGTGTAGTTTTTATAGCTGGATTACTCTTGCTTGATCGAATACAATGGCCACAAAAATCTTGGAGCCGGCTCAAAATTTTCTCCGTATTGCGGCAGTTACGCCGTACGCGTCACACGATTGTGCGGCGGCAGTCGAGTTCCCAGTTGCGAAAACAATTGGGAATATCCAACTCCCGAAAATCTCCCAATATCTGAACTATACGGGTTCACATACGAGGCTTAATAATGGTAATAGCCTGTATTGTTACAAAGGTTCTAAAGTGCACCTATCCACTCTGTATAGCTGAATTACAGTGCGTTCATAGCTCACTTAATCACAGTGCTTTCACTGTTTTCGTATTGGTAATCTTTCACTGTACGAATATTCGTAACGATAATCTTGGTAATCTTGATAATCTTGGTATCGCTTCACACATATAGTGGAGAATAATTTTATGATGGGACTGATCGCTTGCCTCACTACTTGGTAACTTGGGTAGTTAAATTGAGCCATAACGTCATGCATTCGTGATGGCTATTTTCGTCAATGATATTTTGAAAGACTTTTTTGGATTGAATACAGCATTGGTTCTATGTTATGGGCGATGTATGACCTTGGATCTTTTCTTGCCTATACTCGACCATCATTTAATAATACTTGCCCATCCTAAGATCTTTCGACTGCTTTTCTTCAGAGCGTCTTCCGTCTGCCAGTCTTCGGTTCCCTCATTTCATCCGAGGTTTCCTCTCATCTTTCCTCTTCCTTTTCCTTCCGGGGTTTTCCCTTATCATTTTATCCTTATCAACAAACTCCATTAGAAAGAAAACACCACCACACTCTCATTTGATCAGAAATTCTCCTGCTACCATAGGTTAACTCCATCAAAATGTTCTTATTCTTGTACCTATTGCTTGATTGCCATGCACAAACTGATTTTATGTGAAATCGTTTCGTCGCTTTTTCAATTATTAAGTTTGTCATTTTTGTTCTTTTAAATGTTTGCATTTTTTCGCAAGCTGAAACATTAAATACATATACAAATATACCAGCCAAGTTTTCAGTTTCATTGGTAGATTGATTACTTTCAGACATTCACCTCGAAAAAACCCGTTTGAATATCTTAGGATGGGCGAGTTCGAATATCGGTACAAGAAAAGATCTAAGGTTGTCCAACATTATATTTTGCCAACAAATGAGGTATTCTCATGCACCTTGGCAAAAGACGGCGTGTCACGGAATATCGAAGTGTTTTCCACAGCAAAACAGTGCACGATTTCTCTTTGAAATTTATCTTTCACGAGCGCAATTTGCAGCAAGGCCTTGCAGTTCTCTGTTTCGAGTATTTCTATTAATTGCTTGTTCAAGGAATATTGAGTGTTCAATGAACACAGCAATACAGGATGGCCCAGAAAAACTACACCTAAACAATATGATGACAAATGTGGATGATTAGGGCTGTTTTAATTTCATATAACTGCTGCTCTGTCAAGCTGTGGGAGAGCATATAGTGCAGCGATAGTTTCGATAGGAAGGGTTTATGCTTCAAAATGCTGCCCTTCTGCTTGGAGGCCTTTGGCCAGACGGTGTATCAGGGGAAAACTGCTACTAGTGTTGGCTATGGCACGGAAAACTATATAGTGTTTTCTGCCGGAATTCCGGGATAGTGATGGGGACATCCGGCGGCAGGAAGTTGGCCTGGTAATCCGTTGTAGGTGGAGTGGTTTTTGAATGAATTCACCAGCTCTTTCGAACCCCATAAAAAGAAAATTATGCAGGTTAACGTTGCCACTAAGATGCACGTGGCATTCGCCAGTAATCCACCAATTGTCGAGGTCAAAATCCGGGTCCTGGCGTCCTTGGGTGAGAATCTGGTCGCAGAAAGCGAAATAAGTTTGAGCCAGAGCTTGATGCATATGAATTTTGTAAGAAAAAACTCCTGCCTGGTGCAGGATCCGCTCCAAGCAAGTCGTTGACACGCCCATTTCCTGTGACATTCTTCTGGATGCATTTCTTCGGATGGGTCTCCACCTGCCAGATCGCTTCCTCGAGATGGCTGGTCCGATCGGCCAGGATTCTGGTTTTTTCGACTTAGCCGACGGCGCGGACGTTTGCCGCAAGAGTCAGCACTCTGTGGATCGTTGGAGGAGCCTTTCGGAATTGTTGCTGGAAACAGCTTGAACAACAGCAGTGCTGTGTCCGCCATTCTGCCCTTTGCCGCAACTGCGAAAGTAGTTTTCGACAACGAATGCTCTCTCAGAACTGAACCATTGTTCATCAAGGAAACGAGCAACTTAACAGTTGAGTAAAAGTTAGGTGAGAATGGAAGATCTAAAATCAGGCGAAAAGCACAATAAAAACAGATCTCTGCAATGCAATTTTACATCAAATTTTCAGTGTAGTGTTTTTTGGGCCACCCTGTATACCCAAAATATCAAACGTTTTAAAGCAAAAAAGCTAATAATCTAAAAACGGAGGCAAATAACACTGTGGAAACAAAAACACTTTTCTTGACCAGAAAAATGTCAAGTGCCAGATTTGTGGAGCAAGGAACGAAAGAGTTAGCAGGCACACTACCTTGCACGCAAATTTGTTATGGGACTCCATCGCACGTATATGGAGTATATCAAGTTAGTTGTATGGAACTCCATGAAGCTTGAGTATAAGTACCTACAGCAAGAAAATAGCCTGATTTGCAGTGGGAATTCGACAAGGTCACATGAATACTGCATTTGGAGCCTATCAGTTTCGAGAATGTGAAAACACTGTGCAAACCCGGTACCGAGATCAACAAACTCTGTTTCAATGAGGCACGCGCGCCAAGATTTTAATTGTCAAATTGATGGCATCATTTCGTTCAAACATGACTGGCGTTAAAATAGCACGAATCTCAGCCGTGAGCGACAACATCTTGGCTGTCTAAAACGGTGTTGCGGCCCTAAACGGAAATGGCCGGAATGAATACCCTCCCTGCAAATTTGAAAGATTTCAAATATGCAGTTAGTGAGGCCAAAGAAACAATATACAAGGCCTAATCCGACGGGAAGTGTTTTTCGAAAGCAAGCATAGCTTCCTACCTAACAACTATTTTTTTTTTCAATAAATCCAAAAAAATACAGAACAAGCAATCTGACATGTTGAGATTGAGGATTATATGCTCCTATCCAGACGTGAGGATTTACCATTTTATTAATCGCTATCAATTTTCCAAATGAAATGAATTCTTTCAGGATTAACATATGTAACAGAATTAATTAACATTACATATACGAGATATAATTCGAATCGCAAGTGAATAGAAACAGCATGCAATCGAAGGAATTGCAATCCATTCTTATTGAACCGTATGTTTGGATGAGGTTCGAAACTTATGGCGAAAAAACTCTTAAATGGACGAGATCCTAAAAGGATAGCGGAATCAACTCCAGATTGACTCCAATCGAAGTAGAAACTGAAGTTCCGAGTGACAGTCTGTCTCGATGGAACTCATAACCAAAATGCGGTGGCTGGCCATTCAATATAGTTACCTTATTTGGACAAGATATTTCCAAAGCGATAAAGGGCAGTTTGAACTTGTTCCGAGAAACTGAGACCATCAATTTCGCCGTATTTACCTTTCGATGAATGTCAAAGATTAGGATGCCATTCGGTTTTGGAGTGGACTCGAGCTGTTTTTTGACGAGGCTTACCTATGCGTCCTCTTGCATAGCCCAATACCGATCTTGTTTTGGAGGGTACCATGCAGAAGAACAGTTATTGTTTTGGCTTCATGCAAGGTCAGCTAAAAGCTATGAAAATGTCACACATTTTTGATTTGTTATTAATATACGCCGTCTTCACATTGGGTTTCTTTATCGAACGAAGGGTTGGTTGATCTGTCTGAGTTTGAAGGTTACCGAAACTGCTGCCGAAACTGCGAAACGGGAAAAAGAATCACACCAATTTTCTTTCTGCTACTCTCTTTGCGCTGTCCACGATCAGAGCGTCACTTTCACCGCGACACACATTGTTGCACCACCTCACACCTGCGCTCGACTTCTAATGTTCCACTGGTCTTTCTATCTATATGTACCTCGTTGCTGGTTTCCTGCCTCTGCGGTTTTTCTCGCGACATCTCACTTATTCCCACAATGCTCTCTGCAACGTCCGATGGAATAGAAGTCTTGTAGCATCTGCTTCACATTTTTATAGAGCATCAGAAAGCACTCCGAGTCTGGCAGACTCTTTAATTCTAATGGTGGTAGCAGTGATTTGCACGACCGAGGCATCATCATCGCTTTCTCCGTCTGCTGCTGCGGTTCATGCTAAAATTTCATCCTCGGCGTTTCCGTTATTTTGGCCTTTGAGATGAATGAATGAATGAATGAACTTTCTTTATTTTAGGAGTTGCCCCCGCATCAAAATCTTACACAAAACAAATACACAGCAATGTCACTGTTAATGCAACCAATTAGCGACAAAAGTATTTAGAGAACGAAAGCAAACTTAGATAGCAATTTAGAAGAAAATATCTGCAAGACGCCGTTGGAGAGTTGGAATACTGAGTGGGAGATCAAAAATTGACTGGCGCAAAAGATTCCAATCGATAATGGTCCTAGCCATGAAAGAGTACTTCCCAACATCTTTATTGTATCTCAAGGGATTTATCTTATAAATGTGATCTTTACGGGAGGAAGAGTGTGGTATAGGTTTACGTGTTCTAAAAGCTCGGCCCATCCACCCAAGTTAGATACAACATGAAAAAGGCCAATTAACCTAGCCACTTTCCTACGAGCAGACAGAGATTCCCAACCGAGATCAAGAATCATTTGCGAGACGCTGCTTTTGCGACCATAGTCTCCCACAACAAATTGGGCAGCACGCCGCTGAACAGCGTCTAAAATGTGGCAGTCAGAAGCAAGAAAAGGATCCCAAGCAGGGGAAGCATACTCCATGATGGGACGGACAAGGCTCCTGTATGCAAGGTCACGAATTTTGCGAGGGCATTTTCTATAGTTATGTTTGACATAGTAAAGAGCAGAGTTTGCCTTGGCTGCCACTCTAGAAAGATGCGGTTGCCAGTTGAGCTTTCTCTCAAGAACAACACCAAGGTAAATAATTTCCGAAGTCTTAGACAGAGGAACGCCACCCAAAGAGTACTGAAAATCCAATTGAGAGCGCTTATTTGTGAAGGAAATAGAGGCACACTTCGCAATATTGACCTCCATTGCCGAATTGGAACACCAACTTAAAATTTTTTCCAGGTCGGCCTGCAAAGCAAGGCAATCGGCGATTGAATTGACACGTGTGTACAGCAAGCAATCGTCCGCAAAGAGACGTATTTTACATTTTAAAGGAATAGACAAATCATTGATATAAATGACAAACAACAATGGCCCCAAAATACTACCTTGCGGGACACCAGAAGCGACGGAAACGCAGTGACGAGATGCGCAGGTGTGGAAATATGTTCCAGGTCTGCCACCTTGTTTCCTTTAAAATTGCCCAATTTATTCTGCGTAGGTTCTTACCTCGCAATTCTCCAGATATACATGATATATGTATTTACCGAACAGAATTCACAGTGTAAAATGTTGTAACGACCTTGATGCTATAATGTTTGACTAATTTGAAGGCAATTGCGACTCACTAATTGCTATGTAATGAGTTGGTGACCAACCTTTTCCCCTTGAAAAGGGGTCACGGAAATAATAGGTATACGCACAACTCTAATATTAATTATTCAAAGGTGATAGCCACAGATACATTTCTTGGTCAATGTCTTTATCAGGGCATCCGTAAGTTACAAGCAAATAATACGTTTTTATTAGTTTCTAGCGCAGGTTTTCCTGATCCAAAATTTGCGAGTTTGTGTTGAAAATTTAAGAAACACAACCAAACGAATGACATGTTCCGCACTTTATTCTTTTTGCCAAATTCGAGTATGAGTAGGTACAATTTATTCGATTTTTGTACTCAAGAATTCAACTGATGCAGCACTTATTGTCGGGAGTTGATTATCCTGCGAATTGTAGTACGGAGTGACTGAATTACGTTCGTGTTGTTTCAGTGATTGCATTACTGGATTGTGAGTTTGCACAGATTTCTACGTTGCAAAACCGTTCTTCCATTGGAAACATCGTGACGGCTCATCGGGACTCTGAAATACAAGCGAAACAAAGAATTGTATGAAAAAAATCGACGTCACATTGCAGCGGTTTGGCCTGCGTGCTTTCACACAAGTGTCTGAAAATACCTATTCACAGAAAACTTGATGTTTTAGAAAGGAACGATTCAGCCAGCCGCGGATGGTGACACCAAAACAGAATTTCGAACATTTCGACGCCTTCAATTGAATTCAAATTCATTTTATTTGAATTGAATTGTTCATATTTAAGGGCTTGGTCCCGTTTCATATATGAAAAACAGCAACTTACAAAAAATAAATGTTAGAAGCACAAGAGAACCTCATATCATCCAAGACGAAACGAAAAAACCAAACGACAACAAGCATAGGTGGGAGTGCAATTGAAATGCAGAGAAATTTGAAATTTGAAATGAATTGAAATTTGCGGTGTTTCATGCGACTAAATGTGTTCAGAATGTCAATGGACATCCAAAAAGATGACAAACGTTGTAGGTGCACAAATTAGTGATGAAAATCAGTAGAAGATGATGCAATAACACAGTGTGAACTGGAAATCATTACACATAATGATGACGGAATTAATGTTGGGACTTAAGCATGTGTTTTTACTTATTTAGTTGTTTATACTCCGGAACGTTTTTCTTCCCTTTTCCTCTTTTGTAGGCGATGCCTTGCACCAAAGGTTTCAAGATGTATCAGATTTTGACCTCGGGTAGAAAAGAAGACATTCAATATCTGCGACATGAACTTTGCTCTGAACAGTCACAATTTTCTCCAAGTCCGTGAAAGGTACTCGGTCATCACAATTCACCGGAAAACCAATTTACTTATGTATCACACGAAGGATCTTGTTTCGTTATTTCGGGGCAACTTGTATGCAACATTCTGGGGAAAAGGCGAACCTCAACAAAGCAATCACTTCTCCGAGCAGTGTTTTCCGATTGCGGTCAAGGATAAACTCACGCTTCAAGATAAATAAATTGGAGTGTTCGAGATATTTCCGGAGCCAAACAGCGAACGCGGAGGCCAACGAAACGGTGAGCAACACCAAATTGGAGAAAACAGAAAACTTCGTCATTCCTCCGTGTCCAAAAACATTTGAGTCGTTATTTTTCATCAAAAGAGTGCCCACATTCCACACTGCAACTCATCCTCACGTTCAACTCAACAACCAATTCAATGGATAGATTTCTGTTGAGAAAATTTCATTTCTACGCACACACGCTGATCTCTTTTCCAGTGTTGCGAACGATGCATCCGTCTGTTGAATAGTCTATTGAGTTCAACCCCGAAGGAGAGTTGCAATGGGGAATATAGGTCCGCGCATGTGTCCAAGGTGGCTAGAACTGGTCGCCTGCTTGCACTGAAACTTTCTGTCGCTTTTGCACCAATTTCCCAATCCTTTTGTTGAGTCCACTCCGAAGACTGAAGCTGGTGTTTCTGCCTGTATTGCTCACCACAAGCCCTGTCTGATTGTGGGCGGTTTTTACAGACCTTGGTCGTTTCGGGGTTTCGAACATTTGGAAGCCTTTACGGTGATTTGAGGCGCGTTTTTTTTGCTGAAAAAGTTACGCCCGACATTCGTGCAGCGCTACACGGAGTGTTGATTTCCCCTGTTAGTTTCCAATGTATTTTTGTTGGGATAGCCTCAGGCCAGAGGTGCCATTTTGATGTTTTTGCATCTCTGCATAACTTTACTGAAAACTATGGACGGAGTTGCGCCAATTTCGTAAATTGAACCAATGAAATCGACCTCGGTTTTCCTTCGTCATGCGCAGGAGTGATTTCAGGCGGAAAAATTGGGTGGGCCCAGTGAAGTGTGGGCCGCCTTTTACCGTTTTGAAAAAACGGTTCCACCCGGGTTATGAACTTTTAGGCTGGGTTCACACAGGCGATTTTATTCCGCCGCGTCTCGTCGCGTCTCGCCACTGCGTTGCGAAAGCAATGTTGTTTAAATGAGGCTGTTCATATTGGCGTTTTTTTTCCGCCGCGATTTTTTTTCCGCCGTGTTCCGCTGCTTCCCCTCGGCGTCTCGCCACGACGAGCGTTTCGCTCGGTCGTCGAGGGTTGTCAACGTTGCATTGCAGAGAATGGGATTCACAAGATGATGTTCACACAAGCGACAAATCTCGCCGGCGGAATAGCGGCTGCACACTGTGCGACTGATTTTATTCCTCTGTGGGCGTGTGTTTCGGATGTCAGTTTTTCACTCGGCCTTTGTTTGTTTTTTGCGGTTAGGTTGCTCGTATTCGCATCGGTTCGTTATTATTTCGTTTTACTAAAGCCCTTAATAATTCACATGTTTATCCAACGATGGTTTACTTTAATCAATGATTAACCCTATGACTGTGGATTTAATTTCGGAAAATTTTTAAAATTTCAGTCTGCGTATTTCTTTTAGCATATTGGTTCAATTTCAGAAATTTCAAAACTCTTGTTTCTGTAACTTCAGCCTTTCTTTAGTTGACTGAAACCAAAATTTCTCTGGGTCCTTCCGGAGCTCAGGATATAAGGTGAAATAATTGCCTTCAAGAGATCTTGGCAACAACATTAGATGAATCCAGAAATGTCTGTTTTTTCGCATCGGAGTGGGAAGTACCACAATAAAATCAGTTGCTGTCTCGTTGGAGCCATTCCGAAAAGGACACATCATCCAGTCTCATCACCAACGTATTGACACAAACTCTGGTTGAAGATCTACGTGTATCAGCAGCTTATGAATATGTGCCACATTCAATAGCATCACCAAAAACGTGGCGGAATCGCTGGAACAATTTGAGAAAAAACGCCAGTCGCGGCGAGACGCTGCGAGACGCGGCGGAATAAAAACGCCTGTGTGAACCCAGCCTTATAATAAGCACGTAATAACAGGCAGGCGAACATGGGTCGAATTAATTTGTGCCACCGGCATCAACTTCTGCGCAAGCGCGAGATAATTCGAATTCTTTCCAATGGTTCAATTTTCGAACAAATCGAAGCTGCGCCTTGCGTCTGTCGTGAAGCTGTTCAGAAACGCAAAAACAAAAAACAGAGCTCCTCTGTCCCGAGGTTTCAGCAGCAAATGTATGGGAAAAATAATTCCGTTATCGCAATTCAACACGACGTGTCGAGCAGCTTAACAACGCAAAAATGTCATAACATTTGTACAAAAAAAAAGACGTGCCTTTGATGAACGGCAGGCGGTGATTAATGCCCGATGTTATGGCCATACGCCCAGCCAAACAATCTTGGCATGGTCAGAATACGCAAAGTGGCACAAAATTCAGAGGAAATACGTACTGTAAGGCTGAAAATCGGTGCACATGCTTGACCTGTGGTCGTCCACCTTTTGCCAATGAGAGAGTTCGGCTCGTCTGTTTTTCGTTACCACTTTTTGATAAAATTGCTTGCCTGACTGCTGGTTGCTCGAGTTTTCAAGGTAAAGCCAACAAGGACCCATCCTCAGTACTGGGTGGTCCACCTTTTTATCAGTAGCTTTTTCTGCTGGAGTTCTGCTGGTCATAAACACTGCAGGAAGTGGGCGGAAGCTTACGAGCTTGGTGTTAGCGGAAGCTTGGGCATTCTCAGGAATAGGTATAGGGCCGGAAAACATGAGAGTCGAAGATGCGTTGCTTTCGACCTTCGGGACCAACATGTCTCCAGGTTGGTCGATGAAAGCTGCAGCTTTGTTCCATTAGAGGCATACACGACGACTTGAGCTGCTTCGGACAACTGTCATACGGAACTATCGAAAGTTGGTAGCCGCGGGAAATTGCAGCGACCTTCCTAAAGGCCAGGTGGTGCAAGAAGTGCCACTGATGACAATGAACGCTGTGAGTTTGCCCCACTTTTGAACAATCCGCGATTTTTATCCAAGACCTGGCAGGTGCTTGTGGAATTAACAGTATCGCTGTTTTGAAGGGGCAAAAAAACTAGCATTTAAGCAACGCTTGAATATCGCCCACAAAAAGATAGCGCACCCTGCACGACGCCTGCAATGAACCACTTTACAGCTGCCGAAATGGAATGGCAGCAATGTTGGCAAAATTGAAGACGCTGATAAAGCGTGTAAAAATCATGCAGCACGTGCACGTTATAACAAACGTACTGTATACCTAGACACGAGCGGAAATGACCCAGAAAATGACTGGAATCATTGCGAATTCCATGAAATGTGAAACTGGCCGTCTGAATGCCGCTTTGATTGACGAATCGAATGGGACAGCAGCATCAATGTCGATATCCACAAATCGTTTGAAAAGATCGAGGTGGTGGCAACGCAATCGAATCTCAAGGCTGCATAAGTTAACTCGCAGTTTTTGAATTGTCTTACAACAGATAACCACAATACCATAGACAACATTTAGGTTTAAAGAAGACAACATCCAAAATTGGACGTGGACCCTGTAGTTTTTTGGAAAAAAAAAGCGGATATAAATGCAGATGTCCAAAGGCTGCTCAGCTTTGGACATTATCAATGTCCTGAATATCACCCTGCGGCTGGGCGAGATGCACAGGTGGATATTGCTCCACAGGTAGATAGATAGGTATTCAAGGTTTAAAGTTTGTGGCTACTCGAAATTAAAAATCAATATGAAGTATAACTTACGGTAACAGTTCGGAATACCTGCCGACATTGGACTGGACGAGTTATCACCATTGCTCTCTGATATACTTAAAGCTAACTAAACCTAACCTAACCTGACCTAACCTAACCTAACCTGTCCCAACACACCTATCCTAACGTTTTTTATCCTACCTACCTCGCCCTGATCTTCCCATCCCATTTTGGTCATTTGAGCGTGTGTGAAAACTCGTCCAGTTCAGCATTTTTCAAATGTCGGCAGGTATTCCGAACTGCAACCTAACTTACAGTCACTGTTAGTGGTTTGTTTTGACTGAAAAATAAGAAGCAAATAAAAGTTTTTGTTGCATGTGACGTGGCCATATGTTTAAGACGCAAGGAATGTGGAAAAATTTAGACCGCGGTCTAAATTTTTGTCCGCGGACAAATCCTGAAGGGTGTTCATTTTGAAACCATTTTGAAACCATGATGTGTAGCTACCATGTTTCCAGAACGGATAGCGCAGAACATTGTTCTGAAATTGTTCACGTACCGTGATGATGCGCTGCGTGGTGCACGGAATGGGTTGAGGATTGAATTCATTCAAACCGCCCGTGAAGGTTAATTGTGCGCATAAAGAGGCCTTAACACAGCCATAAGTGATGAGTGTCCGATTGAATTCAAGAGGAAGTTGGCCAAGAGAATGGATATTGCAATAGGAGCACCAAAATACGAGGATGCAGTCACACTAACTCGTACAGTCACAGAAACAATAATAACTGCCTGTACCTATTATTAATAATAATAAAAGTAGGTACCTGCATTGGATCATGGATTGTCAGGGTTTATCTGTATATGTATACCTGCAGGGCATTTACCTGTCACATCTGGGTCTATCACAAAATTACACCCAGAGAGCAGCATCTTGCGTTGCGAAGCTAATTTTGCTTTCGGTTGATTACAAATTAGAGGTTCGGAGACACCCGTCGATGAGTTACAGGGCCGACGACGTGGTCAACATGCGAAATTTGCCAATAATGAGTACCAAAACGGTTTGCTTTTTCGCCATCCCCAACAGTGTGGTCGCTTCACCAGCTGGCAAATTTCTCGATTTCGTCGCGAAAGTGTGTATCAGAAGCGGCCAAATTTGAGGACTTATTGAATCTCATTCTACGGCAGGCATGATCACCCTTTCAAGATAAGGCCTCTCTCCTTCAAAAAAGATGTTGGGAAATTTTCCGTCCTTGCGCGTGCAATCGCTGACTGGAATGTACTGCCCTCAACAGTGTTCTCCCAGCCATTGAGCATACCAATTCTTAGGAGGAGATTTTCCAACCTGCCCAGCTCAGAGAGTTCTGAACATGGATGAGCTGAACGGTATGCACTCATTATTGATCCTTAAGTCTATCTGCTCCATTCACTGATAATAATTTAAGTCGTTTTGATCAATTAACTTTTCAATTTCCTTACCGTTTTCTCCCAGCGTCAGTTCTTTCTCCTTCCTTTTGTGTGTGTGTGTGAAAATTTGTTGTATGTGTATGATAATGGAGAAACCCATAAATACAATTCAATTCAATTCAATCAATTAATCTGCGATTCGTCTATTTCTGTCGCGGTTTTGGAGTCTCCATTATCATCATCATCATCATCATCGTGGAGTCATATGGACTGATAGCCATTCGGCTGGTGGTCCGACCATTTACCTTGTTGCACACACCTTGAGCTCGCAAGGAGAACTATGCCCCATAATCGTAGCCCATTTCTGCTCTGCATTCAACTGAAACCGCCCGGATTATGACTCAGTATAGTCGTGTGCCCTTGTAGACGTCATCTCTTGCCGACAACTTCTTTCAGGTGAGCGGACTCTTTCTGCCATGATGGCGACTATCCTTATAGATCACCCGACAATAAAATTTCATCTACAAATTAACCACTTGCACCATTTGCCGAATACCCTGTGTTATTTTAATGTTGAAATATACTTTTCCAATAACACAATGCATTTGCATGCCAAAAAGAGAATATCTGTGATTTTGGCCATACGATGGTGTCAAATTTTGGAATCATAGTTTCGTTCTTTCTTTCCGAGAATGTTCATGGCATGGAATGATCACTCTGCAAGTTCTTCAAATCTGCGTCAATCAGGCCCTCGATAAACTGAAATCTTTTTTGGCAACCTATACACGTATTGCACTCAGGTATACAGCATCTTTTAAAGGTATTGATTCAGCAAATTGGGTTCAGGTGCATCGTGGCATAAATCTCCTTTTACGTTGGCATTTTATGTAGTGTCTAAATGGTTGCACGTGTTCTTATTTTTGTGTGATCAAAGAATTGTTCACATGTTATTGCCGTTAAACTGTTGTAAAATAATTATAATTCTTTCTCGTTGTAACTATACTTTACAATAGCGATTTAATCCTGCAGTTTTCAAACAAAATTGAATTTGAAATTGAAATCAAACCCTTACAATGAAGTTCGTCTTGAGTAACGTGTAATGCTCGTCCCTGCTGGATTTCTTGCTGGTTCCTCTGTCGAGCCGCATTTCTGTTCTGTGCAGCTGCTTGTCCAATGTTGAGTTGGATCAGTGCCGCCGACGGATCCAAACCCAATCCTAGAAGTTGTGGGAGCAGGGGATGAGCTGAAAATTTGGAAAAATCAATGGAAAAAATTAAAACAATTTTGTTCTCATGTTATCATAGTCGAATGCAGGGAAACTCATAATGTTGCGTGCTGCCTTCAGCAGTAGTTTTTGTAACCTTTTCACAGATCTGGTCTGCTCATGTTGCAACTGCAAATTTGACCCGCCTGATATGGGATATGGGATATGATATATGAATCCGTGAATGCAAGCACTTTCGATTGCGTTCCGAACGTTCGATTGCGTTCGGTTGCGTATGCCGACAACGTGCCAATTATCACAGTAATTTACTGAAAACAAAAACACGAAAGAAACATTTTTTCAAGTTGACAACAAGAACAAAAACATGGAAGATTCCAGCAGCGAATGAAAATTGCCACAGAATCCTGTCCAAACAGCTCGTTGTTTTTAGAATGAAAGCCCTTCTTTTCTATACTTGGGTTTTGCATTTGGCTCTTCGTGCGTAAAACAGCAATCTGTTATTATGAGCGGGAATCCATTTAGGAGTGCACCGGCACTGCTTACCATGTAAGTCCAGAGGGCCCAATTTTATAGCTACAAAAAACCATGCATGAACCCTTGGGAAAAAAGTCGGAAAGATGGCCGATACGAGTGAAGAAGTGTAGAGACACAAACGATGCCAGTGCAATATGAACTGTGAAATTTTCGCTATGTATTTTTGCGTGAATTCGTTGGAGAGCAGCCATCTCTCATATGGAACTTCAGAAACTCTGGCGATAACTGAAAAAGTACTTCGCCGACAGGGATTCGAACCCACGACTACTTTCAAACATTCGGATCACGAGTCGAACGCTCTGCCAACTGAGCCAACCTGGCTATCAGAACATTTCTGCTCATAATGCTCTTGCTAAGGTGAGTTGAAACTGTCAGTGCTCCCATCTTTTGGCGTACACTTTATTTGTTTGTAGTCACCGCATGACACTGAATTTCCGGGTCGGAGGAACTGGTCCAACTGTTACCTGGTACTACTAATGTGACCAGGTAACAATTTACCTGCACCTGTACAATTTAGTCCCACCGTAGCATGATGGTCCTACTGTAACCTGCTCCTATACCGTAACCTGCTCCTATACCGTGACCTAGTCCTAATCCTGGTCCTACAGTAATCCTGGTCCCACCGTAATCTGGTACAACCGTAACCTGGCCGTACCGTGACCTGGTCCTACCGGAATCTGGTACCACCATAACCTTGTCCAACCGTAACGAGGTCCTACCGTAATCTCGTTCTACTGTAATGTGGTCCCACCGTAATCTTGTCCTGTCGCAGTCTGGTCCTACCTTAACCTGGCCCTATCGTAATCTGGACCCAGCGTAATGGACCCACCGTAACCTGATCCTGCCGTAAACTCATCATCATCATTGCCATTTTGAGCTGGCAACCATGCGGCCGGTTGCTCGGCTAATAGATACCTTGTTGCACAACTTGTCCTCGCAAAAGCAAATTTGGTTCATGGGAGCTTCGTGGTATATTATAGAGTATTTCTTTTTTCCGTTGCCATTTTATGTAGTGTCTCATAATTCTTCATATAATTATCATTATTACTGCGTTGTTATAATTATTATTGTTCTGTAAGAATTGCGATTTATTCCTGGAATGAAATAAATGAAATTGAAATTGAAATTAAAGGTATTGTATGCAAAATGTAAACACAGCAATATTTCATCGTCTTCTCAAATTCCGACTGCACCTACAGGCTGTAAGTTTCTATGTTGGCAATAAATTGATTTGAGCTTCGAAATCGGCTTCAACATTTCTGGCTTGCGGTTACGGTATTTCTTCTTCTGTATGCGGCCAGATTCGATTCTCGATGTGAGAACCCGCCTTTGGCGAGTTATTTAAAAACATCTTATCCAAAAATCTCTTATTGACGAGCGAAGCGAGTCTACAACGGACAGCAAACCACAAATTGTGTGCAACGATAACTCAATAAGTTGTTAACCGATCGTACCCAATTTTTGTGGAGGTGAAGATTTCAATGTGGTGCGTTGCTGTATAGTTTTTGGTCAAAATCGATGAAAAAATGACAAAATGGCACAACAAAAACAAAATTGCTCTTTCCCCTGCCCCACCTCAACAAAACCAGCAAGCGCAACAATGAACAGACACTGCAGGCCACGAAAACTCCGAACCTCACTCACCGCCTACTCACCCCACCCCCATGCACAATTTGCATCCCAACGCAGACAATGAAGGAGACAAGGCCAAGAGGCGAGCACAGGCGTGGCCTCCGGCACAGGACGGCAACAGAGCAGAGAAGCCAAGCTGAGAAGAAACGAACAGGACAACAGGTTGCGTTTTGTTCCAGTCAATGAATGCAGGAATCAGAGAAGTGGCTCACCAGAAAAGAGGCTCAGAAGGAACAGGACAACTGGTTGCATTATTTTATTCGCAAACAAAACAACCAGCGAAACATCAGCGTTATGCATCAGCCAGGATGAATGGAGCAAGAGCTTCCTTAAAGCATAATTTTTTTTCCAATCCACTTCCGCGGACCAGGAGCTCGCAACAGCCAATCACGTCGTCTCAAATTGTGACGTCATCAATTTTGGGATTTTTGCATTGCCACCACTTTTTGCCATTTGGCATGTTTGCCACCGCTTCGCAACTCTTTCTAGGGCTGCAATAGGGTTAGGTTCGGTCAGGTTAGGCTAGGTCAGGTTAGGTTTGGTTAAGTTAGGTTTTGAAAATTGGATGTTGAAATTGGCTGGAATTCCCAACAACCAATCAGAGACGCGCATGCGGAAGTGGATTGGAAAAAAAATATGCTTCCTTAAAGCAGGTAGTGTGTCCGCTGTGAGAAAATTGCATTGTTGCGTCATCATTCGCTGTTGCCTGCCGGTAGAGCGGCGCTCACGTCAACAGTTCATCCATAACGTTAAAAGGAAGACATGCGAGTGAATGGCGGACCGCGGTGCGATGACCACAGAAAGTTAAATATTTCCTGAACAAACCCATGGATTTTGAAGTGGTTGCGTATGGTGCAAAGCTGAAAAATGAGCGCTTCCACACATGTATAATGATGCCAACATTTCGTCGGGTAAAACTCTTAAATCATTCGAGAAACAAAAGTGCTCAAGTTTCGATGTTATAAAAAATTCCGGGTTCCTGCCAGGTATTTTCGAAGATTGTCCAATTTTTTCCGTTGCAACATGGTTTCCACCTGCGAAAGAGTTGTAGAGGAAACCTTCCAGTTTCCAAAAATACCAAAATCATTGAATTTGAACACCATTCGGCAATTTTATGGCCTGAGACAACGCGCCATGGATGCATCGTTTTGTTTTTGAGCGGTGAAGACGCCGCGACGTCTCAGGCCAGAAAATTGCCGAATGGTGTTCAAATTCAATGATTTTGGTATTTTTCGGAAACTGGAAGGTTTCCTCTACAACTCTTACGCAGGTCGAAACCATGTTGCAACGGAAAAAATTGCACAATCTTTGAAGATACCTGGCAGGAACCCGAAATTTTATAACATCGAAACTTGAACACTTTTGTTCCCCGAATGGTTTAACAGTTTTACCCGACAAGAGTTTGAGATCATTACACATGTGTGAAAGCGCGCATTTTTTAGCTTTGCCCCATACGCAACCACATCAAAATCCGTCGCTTTGTTCAGGAAAAATTTAACTTTCTGTGGGCATCGCACCGCGGTCCGCCATTCACTCGCATGTATTTCGCTTCTGTCCGCAGATGATACCCCCTTTAAACGCCGCATCCAGCAACGCACAGTTTGGCAACACGAAGATCCCGGAGTTACTCCTGCTTAAAGCATTATGCATCAGCCATAACGCATCAGCACTCACATCAGCACATTCCATCAGCACTTCGGGATTTTCGTGCGTCCAAAATGCGTGCTGCTGGATTGCGGCGTTTAAAGGGGGTGTGCGCTGCGGAAGACATGCGAGTGAATGGCGGACCGCGGTGCGATGCCCACAGAAAGTTAAATTTCTCCTGAGCCAAGCAACGGTTTTTGATGCAGTTTTGCATGGCGCAAAGCCGAAAAATGAGCGCTTCCACATATATATATTATAAAAAAAAAAAAAATAGAAAAAAAAAACTAAAAAAATTAAAAAAAAAAAAAAAAATTTAAAAATAAATAAGAAAAAAAATAAAATATAAAATTAAATATTTATATTTTGAAATTATATTTTAATTATAATATTATATATATATATATTTTTATATTATGTTTAAAATTTAAAAATAAAATTAAAAATTTACATTCTTGAGATTTTATCAAAAACTCTATGCTGTAGAAATAAAAGATCCTCTTTCATCATGGAAAGCTCCGTTGCAATTTGGCGCTTAAATTTCTTCCAAATGCATAAGAGTAAAAAGAAAAAAAAAGTTTCGGAGGCAACGATCAAATGGGAAAAACACATGTTTGAGTAATCTTTTTCCGCCGCCACTATACACTCGTATAATGATCCCAACCCTTTGTCGGGTGAAACTCTGAAACCATTTGAGAACAAAAGTGCTCAAATTTCGGAGAAATAAAATTCCGGGTCCCTGCCAAGAATCCCAAAATCATTGAACTTGAACACCACTCAATAATTTTATGACCAGAGACAACATTACATGGCAGCATTGTTTTGCTTTTGAGCGGTGAAAAGGCAGTGCATCCTTCGGATTTCTAGGGAGGCGCTGCTAAGTCTCCTCTCAGTCACCAAACTCAGCACAACTTGCACAACAATTGCCGCCCACAGACCGCTTGTGCAGCCGTCGATTGTGCAGGAGCAAAAGCGACTGGGACACGACACGAGCAACTGGGACACGAAAGAAAAAAGCTGATCGCTCGTCTACAACAGGAAGCCTGTCTCCTGTTTCCTAGTCTTAAAAAGAACATTATTCTCACCTAACGAATCCTGTACTGGATAGAGGGCAACTAATGCCAAAAGATAAACACAAGCTGTCCTTGAATTGAGCATGTCCTCCACAAGGTTATATGGCAATACAATTCCACAAAAGGCAATGCCTTTGCAATCGGCAACTTTTCAAAGTTATTTTTAAAACGAGAACGTAGCGTGGTGTTGGATTTCCTTAGTCGCACACAATCAATTACGGACATAAAAAGGAAAGAGACATGAAAACGCTTTGTTGAAATCTGCATGTAAAATCCACTGACACGGAGAACCCCTACAGATGCGCGGGAGTCAATGTACGACGTGAACGAAACATGTATTGTATTTCGTACACAAGTACGAGGGGTGTTTGAAAAGTTCTCAGCCCGAGGACCTTTGGTGGTTGCTTGAGCCTTGTTGTGCACATGGGAGTGGTCCGCGCACTTTTGAAGAAATCTGGGGAGAACCCTGAAGCTTTTATCCCGCGGGTGCTGGTCACGGTAGATGAAATCTGGGTTCACCATTTCGAACCCACCTCCAAGCAACAAAGCATGGTGTGGACGAAGGTCGGGGAAACCGGCGGCGTTAAGGCACGCGTGACACCATCAGCCAACAAAGTGATGGCCGCCATTTTTTGGGATTCACCACGAGGCGTCCTGCTGGTGGACTATCTAGAACGAGGCCACACAATCACCGGGAATTACAACGCAACTCTGATCCTAAAAGTGAGGCAGGAGATGAAGGAAAAGTGGCGAGGAATGCTGTGCAAGGGCATTCTCTTCCTGCAGGACAACGCCCCATCCCATAATACATCAGTTTCCATCGAGGCCATTCACAAAGCCGGCTTTGAACTCCTCAGCCATCCTCCAGAAAAAAAACAAAGTTGGTTGTTTAAAAAATATTACCCTTCTACTTCGGGCCGAGAACATTTCAGACACCCTATGTAGGTAGGTAAGTTGGAGCTTGATTGATGATACTGGCCATGACGATTTCAGCATTATCTATCGTATACGTTACGCAAACAAATTAAATCGAAAATTGAATCGTTTGAGTCAAAAGGACACAAAATAACCTTTTATGGGTTATGGTCGAAGTTTGCATTTTTTGCGATTGAGAGTCAAGCGTATAATCGTGTAAGCCACATGAGAACCCACAACAATCAAAAAGGAAATGGGAAGTCAAATTGAAAAAAATCAAAGGCAATTAGGCCATGTAGGGAAAAGGAAACATGTATAGTAGCGGCGGAATGCACAGTGCCGGGAAAATTAATGGGACCACACATACAAATTTATATGCAGTTTCGGAAGTCAATATGATATTTTTGATTCCGCGACGAAAATTTAGCACCAAAGTTCTTCCTTTGTAGTCCAACCAAATAGAAGAAAAAATCGAGTGTTTTTTCTAAAATATATGCAATAAAATTGTTCAAACAAAACTTGTGAAACAGATGTCACAAAATGTTGATGAAACACGACACGTTTTTCTTTGTGAAAAAAAAGGACGAAAGAAAAGGACAGTTTCGGAGGCAACACCATTTCTGCCATTTAATTTACGTTAGTGGCTCCATAAATTTTCCCGATGCTGTTCTCACACACGTGTTTTCAACATTTAACTGCTACCTCCGAAACTTTCATCTTTTTTACTCTTATGCAAGCGGTAGAAATTAAAGCGCCAGATTTCAACAGAGCTTTTTGGAGCTGTCAGATTTTGACTTCGGTAATAAAAG
>JASGXE010006154.1:0-22835 GCA_030068105.1 Sinentomon sp. SZTP_YWyxl | reverse complement strand
AACACCTTTCTCTCAAGTGCAAGTGAAAACAACCCAATCCAAAATCTTAAACCATTTAATCCTACCAACCTCAGCAAAACTCACTTTGATGTTTTCTGCTCTC
This sequence comes from Sinentomon sp. SZTP_YWyxl, assembly GCA_030068105.1. Lineage (NCBI taxonomy): Eukaryota > Metazoa > Arthropoda > Protura > Sinentomata > Sinentomidae > Sinentomon > Sinentomon sp. SZTP_YWyxl. Next base: position 22,732 of record JASGXE010006154.1, on the reverse strand, counting down.
CTTCTCTTCCTCAGAGCAGGGGAGGGGGCGTTTCAGGAAATGCCCTTCGCCATTTTTCAACCCACCCACCCACCCACTTAATTGTGAGCAGGGCACACAGCAGATGACACACTCGATGGAGGTAGGTACGTACATCATACAGTTTTCTGAGCTATGATGTCATCGGTGTGTGTATGTGTGTGCCTTTTGTCTTGGTGGGAAAAGAATGAGGGAGAGAGGGGAGATGGACAAAGAGCGACTGGGGCTGAGAACTCATGGGTGGGCTGGGTTGGGATGGGGAAGTGCATTTTCCGAACCGTACTCTACTCCCAGCAGAAAGGAAAGAAAGAAAGACAAACAATATCACAGTGAATTTGCTAAAACGATGGAAAATCCTCGGTAGGTTTCCATCTGAAGTTTTTTTTCCATAGTTAAAAGTACCTTCTTTCCTGTTAGAATAGAAAATTTTAATCTGTCGTGTTGAAACTGCTGGACGCTGGCACCCGTTGAGTCCTGGTATTGGCGGTTTCACTACGTTGGAAATCTAAGCCTTTTACTCACTGATATTAAGAGATATTTTATGTACTTTGCTTCTGTTCCACTATTCTCAGCTTGTTTATTTTAACGTTTGCAATTTCATTGTTCTTCTGCTCTGCCAGGAGGAGTGTCCTTAAAGTACCTGTGCTGGAGGTGGTGGCGGGATTTGCCTTAAGGACTTGGCCTTTCCCAGTTGTGAACTTTAACCCATCTCTTGACACATATTTGCACAATTCAGCATGCTACATTGACATTTTGAAATTGGGCTCTTTTTTCTCCTTGTCTTCTTCTTTTCTAGTTTATGTTAAGTACAAAGGCAGGCTGACAAATTTTGAACATTTTAGATCAAAATGAAATGTGTTTGAAAGCGAGCAAAAGCCCAACCAAGTCTAGAATTGCTCTCTCAAGCTCATGGACATGAAACAATTCCATTCAACACAGCGGTCTTTCTTTTTTTGTCTGGTACTCAAAGGCACTTAAAGAAAGTCATATTGATCCCCTGCCAATCGTCTGTCAACATCCTCGGTCAACATGAGCGAGACCAAAAATTAAGTGCTTGGTCCTCCAAAATAGCCGCTTTTTGGTCTGTAAGATTTGGTCCTCCAAAGAACTTGGCATATTGAAAACCCCTTGGCATATTGAAACAACCTTCGTGTTCTGCTGATCGTTTTCCTTTTGTTAAATTCTTTGTAGATATCATATTATTATGATAAAATCCTCTTTTCTTTTGTCATCTATGCCTACTGATTTTATTTTAATTTTAACGCTTTTTTTCTGGTCGTTTTTGTAACTTACGAGTGTTGGAACAATTTAATTGAAAATTTAAATTTGAACAATTTTGATGCTTGGAAGATGGCTTTTTAGTTAGTTTTATTTGAAGCTCAAGTTATAACATGGTTGACAATTCACTTTGTATTTTGTGACTTGTTCGGGAAAATCCGATCACAAGTTGAAAAAAGATATTTCTCCAGGAGAGCCCAAAAATGACTGGTGGTGTGAAAATATCGGTATTCACGTAGTGGCAGTAAGAACTCTTATGTCCGTTGGCAGAATCCTTTGATTCAAATTGGTATTGTTTAGTTTTCTGATACCTTTAGGAGGGAAATGCAAGTACTCATCACACTTGACGCATAAAATGACTGCAATTGGCCACTGAGATAGATGTTAAGGTAATTCCAAAGCTTCCACCAAAATATCCATTTTTGCCGAAGTGGGTCTCCATTGGAAGGAAACATCATTGTCCATTCAAATTCAGATTCACATTCATTCAGGTTCATCACTCTGCAATTAGAGGATTTTTTATTGTTACGATTGTTACGTCAAACCATCCCCTGTGATCGTATTTTGCAGGACGTACGTGAGACACCTCACATGCACATGTTTGTGGTCTCTGATACATTTTTATGATATGATACGGAGGCCAAGAGAAGTTGATAGAACTGGTGATGGAGCTAAAGTTATGAACTCGTATTTCGAAAGAAAGTATGTCCTGCCTTCTCTAAAATTTCTTTTTCTTCTTTTTTTTTTTTTGAAGGGAAAAGATCTCTCTTTGAAAATGATCTTGTTTCCACATCTTGGAAGTATGCAAGAAAGCTGCATAAATTAGGTGAGAATTCTCTTTCATTCCAATGCATTGAGCCAGAAGTAAGAAGTAGTCTGCGAGGATGGGACAATGATGCACCACTTCCTTGTATCCTAGATTAATGATTTACAAAATAATAAGTCGAGGAAATGTAAAAAATATTGATTTTACTTTACTACGTGTATAACCTGAAGAGAAACTTTCAGAAATGATTAATTTGATTAAATTGAGCTTAGAAATGGTCATCATTGTCTCACACAATGGCATGGCACAACACATCGTCATCATGTCTCCTGTATTAAATAGAATCTGAAATATGAACAGAGGAAGAGAGAGACAAGAATATTGAAAGCTGTGGGTGTGGATGGACAAAAGTTTGGAGGGTTGCTTCCCTTGATATCATCACCAGGCAAATTTTGACATTTTGCTCTCCGAACAGGTTTCGTTATGGATCATTATTGACAATCCTGGATCATCAGAGCACGTCTCAGGAAAACAACCAAGAGATGAGATGACAAGGGATTCGTGATCCGATGGGACAGGATGCGGATGGGACTGTGATGGTCCCAAACGTAAATCGCTCTGGGAAAGAGAAATGCAGAAATGGCAATTGGTCAGTTTCTGGAATTGCGGTGGCAAGGTCCGCAAAAATTCTTCGAGCGCAGGGGAAATTTCAAGTCTGCCCTCTTCAAGGGCCATCCCATTTCAGGAGGGCTTGATAGTTTCACGCCTTACATGAATGTCATGCAATGCATGTTGCCAATGATTCGAAATGGTACCTGAGTTGGTAATAAACTCCTGTGTAGGATGAATTTCGGCATGAAGTGTAGAGGGCTTCTTTGTAACATGATAAACTCTTGTGTTTGAAGTGTTTTCCTAGGTGTCTGCACACTCCGTTGGTGATTATAGTTTTTTAGAAATGTCCCTCATGCAGTGGAAATACAACATCCTCACTCACTCTCACACTTTACAGGTGCAATCAGTGTGTCAATGAAATACAGGAACCGATGATATACTGTGCTGGGACTGGAGGTTCCATTTTTCTCCTGTAATCTCTGTCGTACTCCCCCTAAACATGCCCAGCAGTGCTAACCGCGAACTCTGATAAACAAACATGCATGCTGACAAATTCCACGGAATTTCTCCTGAATTGAGAGTGGTGTAATCACTTCCGTTACAGTTGTCAAAGAAGATAAAAACAGTAAAAAAACTGTTTTTATTACTGTTTTTATCTTCTTTGACAACTGTAACGGAAGTGATTACACCACTCTCAATTCATCATGCCTTCCTCCAGCTCCAGTTATTATAATTTCTCCTGAATTAGCAAAAAATGAAACAGTGTAAGCACAAGAACAAATAAACCTCCCTGTGCCAAAGGAAGCCACTTAAGTAGGAACGCCATTCAGCACTTGCATCAGGAACCATTTGCGTGACAAATGTACCCCACACAGTGCGTAACTCTCCCCTTTCTATTGTGTAAATTACTAACACTGGACCATGTACGTTACTGTTTATTTCCTCGCCAATCCAAGGGTCGTACTCTGTGGTTGTATGCTGCTGGGTAACGTGGCATTGTCATGAGCAAAGTTGATGTTCACACGCTGAAGTTGATGTTTCCTTTTATTCCTCTCCTTACTTCCTTTGACTTTGATCACTGGACAAACCCAAACATCACAGCAACCACCTCTCTTCTCTCTCCTACACTTTGGGTGTGGAGGTCTCATTGGAATTCGACATGATATGAATGCACATTTGTCACCTGAAAAAAGAAGTTTAAAAGTGGTTTGAGATGTAGACAAAGTTGCTTTGATGCACGCATGTGTGATAAGATGGCTTTTCCAAGAATTGTTTACAGTGTGCCGTGTGTCTTTGAAATTTGGGGTTTCTTACACTTCTTCAAAATAATAGTTTTCACTAAATTTCGTAGATAGCAGTCCAAAATAAATATGAACCTTGCTTTCTTCCATTCTCTCAAAACAGTGTCACAGAGCAGGTGAAAGATGGGCAGTTGACAAATTTCTGGGGAAGGTTGAGGTGTTGCAAAGCCTCGCCGGGTTGTTTCCCTGATTTTCACATCGGTGGTGAGTCGAGCCATGAGATTCATCATGCATCCGTTATTAAGATGAGTCTCATCTCATGCATGCAATGCATCAGAAAAGTTGAATCCACTCTCAACCAGCGGTATGACGAGATAATAAAATCAAGAAACTTCCTGCTGATGCTGTCGTGAGGAGGGCAACACCATCTTAATTAACGTCGCACGCATCTCCAAGTTTCCACCCAACTGACTTGTTTTTCTAAGAGAAATCTGTTAGAATCGGGAGGATGTGAACGCCACCTACCCCATCCCCTGTTCTTTCTTAGAAAGAAGGTTGTTGAGTTGACATACTTGTGCGTTGAGCATAGCAATTCTTTGCACATGACCAAACATGACAACATCCTCCTGGTGAGGGGACTCTCTTACAACTGCTGCATGGTCTTGGTGGGAGATAACATTGGGTATACTGGCATGGATCATCTGTGAAAAGAGAGAGAGAAAATTATTAAAATTGGCATTGATAGTGCTGCTGCTCGCATTTGATCTGATTGGGTTAATCGTGGAATATGGCTGGTTTTGACTGTTTATTTCTTTTTTGTCGATGGCATTTGACAGAGTACCCAATCAACCTTCAGATGTTGGATTTTCAAACCGGAATAGCATCGGAACATGGCATCGCAGAAAATTAAGAAAGAAGTTATTATGAGCAAGATTGGACCTTCTTTTATTTGGATGTCAAAAATGACAACCCCAGCATGATTCATGAAATGATCACCCTTTTCCCAAAAGCCTTTTTCCCATCCAATTCAAGCTCCAATGCATCTAATGATTCTCTTCTTCATTGTCCTTATGTGTGCCCAAATGAATGATTGCTGCCAGACATACAGCCTTTTTCGTGCAGAGGTGCTCCTCCATTTTCATGGTGCACCCTTCCCCACTGCACTGCACATCTGACAAAACCTTTGCTTTTTCATTTTCTTTTTCTGACCAGTGGCCACACCTGCCTGCACCTCCAGACAGCACAGCATGAACCAATTCTCTTGCTTCAATTTGAGTTGTTCAAGTTCGAGCTGAGCTGGTTGAATCATTCATGTTTCCATTCCAAGAATGATCAATGACATCAATAACACGGTTTTTCTGGGGACGCACTTTTGGATTCATACCAATCCGACGGGTCAGGTCAGGTACTGTTTTTCGTTTCATCCCTTTTTCTACTCGAACAACCGAGGCAACACTTAAATTGGAAACAATGTGTTTTTCTTATTGGCAATCCAATTGCATCACCACTCCACGAATCAATAGCATGAGTTTCCAAACTTAGTATGGCTCTCACTTACAAACAGGTGCGAGATCACCGCTTCGTTCTTCGAGCTCCGATGAGATCGACTCTGGCAGCTTGTAACTCTTCAAAATGGTTGACGTTGAAACAGGACAGACCCAGATGGGGCAGCACTTGCCTGTGGGGACATACTTCCTGCAGCCCCGTTTCGGAGGATGAGCTGGTGTTGTACATGTGGCATAGTAGCAGGGATTTTCTGTGGGAGTTTTCGAAAAACATTGTCCAATTATAAGCAAAGTTGGCAAATGGAACAATATTCTAATCTTGGTGGAAGATTTCAATGCCTTGTGACTTCAGGCCATCTATCACTATTTTCAGAGCTGTTTTTGCATTGACATTGTTTTGCCAAATGTAAATAAGCCTCATTGAATTGACTATGAAATTTTGTTCTTTTGGCAATCCATGCAAACATTTGGACGGTATTGGACTGCAATGGGAATGTCCCCGGATGTCTTAGCGATAGATAACTTCCTCTCGGAAAGGGTCCAACATCCTTTGATTTTGGCTTTTCCATGCCTTCTGGGATTATGTTTACATGCATGATTATCGTTTAGACATTTCACCTGGGACATAATGACAATCTCCAATCCAATCATCTAACATTATACTTTTGTTTTTGTACAGCAAAAAAACAAATCGAGTGCCCGTATTCGTGAATTTCGAGTGGCTTTTTGTTTGTGCGTGTGTTGTGGTGATTGGAAGTAGGACAGCACAGGACAGGACTCTTTGGACACAATTCAGGCATGTATTTCATGGACAAGCAGGTGTCCTTTTTCCATGGCCATTCCCTAGGAAAAAGCTCCAAGCTCCTTCCGCCAATGAAGGATGAACTTACCTGGCACTGGCTCCTCACAGTCATCGTTGCAAAACCATACTTCACAACACCTGCTGTCCAACTTCACCTTCTGACAACCACGGCATGGTTTTGGAGGCAGCATGCATTTTGTAAATTGACAGGGATCTAGTCAGTCAGAAGCAAAAAACAAAAAAAGTGATTTTCTATGCGAACTGCATCTGTAAGGTTCACACAATTTCGATACAAATGAAATTTATTTCACAACAGTTGTCTACCCCTGGGCATTCGAGAATTGTGAAGTGTTGCACAAGGAAATTTTTGGCCCAGAAAGTTTGGAAGAGAGGGCACACATCCTTCTGTATCACCAGATTAGCACCTTTTCCAGGTTTAATTTACTTGTTGGGGTTCATTCTGTGGGTTCATGATGTCAGCAGTCTAATGATTAGAGCACTCTGAAAATGGTGAAAAGGAATTGTCACCGCCATAACGAAATCAGCCATTTCAACCATCTTTTGTGATTTCTTTATCATTTCAGTCAATTGAAAGGCAATTCTGGCAATTGTGAATGGGCGATTTTCCACGAAATATGAAAATTTCAACGAAATTCATTGATTTCCACGAAATATCTCCTTTTTTCACGATATACATGTGAAAACGTCGTGTTTTTCCTTTTTCAAAAAGTGGCAAGCATAGTACACAAAGACATTTTGAAAAATAAAGCTTTCTTTTGTTCTTTTCGCAGTCTCTTCTTCAGCTTTTTTGCATCATTTTTCCAATGTATTGTTCCTGCAAAATTCAAAGCAATCACATTGTAAAAATGACTGAAAATGCGTTTTTGACAGGTTCTAGCCTTTTTATTTCCACCGCCAAATAACGAAATTTTTAGACTTTTGAGCGAAATTTTCCAAAAATTATCACCATTTTCAACGTGCTCTACTAATGATGCTCGTATTACATTGAGGATCTGTCAAATAAAAAGGGGCCAATAAACACCCCTCGAAGGGGAGATTGTCTTAATCTTCAAGGTTGCCACTGGTTGTTAAAGGAACAAAATATGTATTGTCATGAGGTGGGAAACCAGCAGGTTCCATGTTGAAAGCAGTTCACCAGTACACTTGGGATTTTGAAATCTGTTGACTGAAATTATGTACAAGGGCGGTGCTTACTCTGTCATAGCTGAAGACACTAATTTGGTTGACCATTTGGTGCGTGCTTGAGGAGATATCAAATGAGTCTCAACTGGCGAGATCACAATTTGCTTTCCAACATGAGTGAGGTGAGAAGGCAAAATGACATATCTTTTCTTTGGTGAAAATTAACTCGAGAATAATTCTTTTCAGCTTACTTTTGATTGGGGAGACCAATGAGCTGGACGAAATGATGATCTCTTGCTTGATCTCCCTGATCTCATCATGCCTCCTTTGTGGACAAATCCAAATCGGACAGCACCTCCCTGGTGGTGTCAGCTGTTCACAGTTTGGATATGGTCTTTGCTGAGTATCACAGCTTGCATAATCGCATGCCATTCCTGTGCAATAAGAAAGAGCAGAGTTCGAAGAAATGCAAGAAAGGGTAGTTTTGATGTTCTCTCTTTGCTGTTACGTATCTATCAATAACGTAATATGTAGATACGGGTTGAGAATTATTTGATACCTTTTCTGATTTTGACTTGCCCTTTCGGCATAAACAGGGTGGTGCCAGTGAAAACGATGTTGTTTAGGCTGACTAAAGCAAAATGCCACAATCAATTATGTACGAAGTATAAACCTATTAAAAATTAACGCCATGTATGTGTGTATGCAATGTGAGGCTTTTGTGGTTGGCTGTTCAAAGATGAAAATATTGTGTTCCTTAACTGAGAGCATTCTGATGCAGAAAGTCAGCTTAAAAATGGCCGAATTTAAGGGTCAGTGCTTTCTGGGATAATTATTGAAACGTGGGGTTTGTAAAAACTCTTGGTTTGGCTGGAATGGTGCATTTTAAATTCAATAATTTACTCGAGCCAAGCCTCAACCGCTGCTGAAGTTGTGTGTAATTTGAACCTTAGAATGGTGTTTGAAGTCGGGAGGTGTTACACATGGGACAGATCGGGAGTTGTTTCTTGCCAAAGGTTTTCAAGGAAAGCCAGAATGGAATTTCTGCAACTTTCGCGGTCGGAAGGACATATGAGATATATGAAAATTGCCCAGGAAGTACAGTAAAGTATTGCTAAAAAGGACTTTATGCCTGTTTGTATTGTTAGGACTGGGAGAGGAGAGTGTATCATAGGTGGGACAACTTTTTCAACCTTAAATTGAATAGGCAAACCCTGAAAATCGATGGGCACAATTCCTGAAACCTACATTTAAATGTTAAAATTAAAATGTTAAATGTTATTTTTCTATGTTAAATCTTAAAATGAACAGAGCAAACCTTTGAATCGGTGGAGTGAATCCCCTGAACACGGACAAATTTCTTAAAATTGAAGGACATAAATCCTAAAAAAATTAAATTAGCCAAGCAAACCCTTAAAATGGGGGAGACCGTTTATGAGGCTGCCCTTGTGACAGGGGCTTATGGATTGCTGGAGACTGGCTTGCTGACTGTGGAAATGAACTCGTGAAATCGGCATGGTTGTCATGACCTGTTGAGGTCCTAGATTTTTATTTTATCAGGGTGGACTTTTTGTGAAAGCAGCCAATGTTTGAAGGAATGTGAAGTTGGTTTTCTTCTTTTTTGGACATCATGCATAACCTCACCTGGAATATCTGCAGAGCAATCCGACTCACACTTCCAAATTGGACAACACCTGTTGCTCAGCTGTACCTTTCGACATGATTTACATGGCTTCGGTGGCATGCTGCACTTTGTCACCTGACACAGATCTGTGTTGCTGATCTTGTGTTCGATGGCATCGTTTGTCTTCAGTGAAAGTCTTCTTCCATCGAGGAGGGCGTTGTTTTCCTGTTTCGTTTTTGGACATACCCAGATCGGGCAGCACCTGCCCTCTGGAACTGTTTCATAGCAGTCCGGATGTGGTGGTGAGGGAGATAGTGAGGCACACCTTGCATAGGCGCAGGGCCAGACTGGAATGAAATGAAACAAAACCAAAGATGGTCTGGTGAAACTGATCTGCTTTTGAGTTCACATAAATTTGGTAATGATGTGACTACAACTATGACTAATTGCTAGAAAATCGAAGACACCTTTTCCTGGTGCTATTATTTGTGTTATCTCTGGTGATTTTTCTGGCATTTTGTGATCCATGGAACCTGGGTTCAAGCCCAGTTGTGGAACATTTTTTCGGAAGTGATGAGAGCTGTGATCATCTGAACTGTGGCGGAGAATAATACTTTCCTGTGAAGCGCGGGCCCAACAAAAAATTAGACTCGAAAATTGAAATTGCAGATTTTAATGATGATGTTCATCATATGATGCATGTTGGCACTTCCCAGCTGGATTGGTTAGTTGTGCCATGTGTGAGGATGTGGATTTGATTTTGAAGTCCAGGAAAAGAAAGGTTTGTGGTTGGCAGATTCGAACTCCAATTACTTGAATTAATTCAGTGCAGATCTTAGACGACTTTCAGTGTTTGTACTTTTTTGTCTGGCATGTGTTAACCTGAAGTGCAACTAATCAAAGCTTTGCCAACCTGGAATGGATTCTTTGAAATCGCCTAGCAAGAACTGCAAACAAGATCAGAGGATCTGAGGATCCATCATGGAACCATGTATCTAACTGTGATCGTATGCTTGTCTTGATCCAAATAATTTTTGGGTCAAGACTTGCTGGCAACATTTTTTATTTAATACGGGCTTGGATTAGGTGCCACAAATTTTGGTTGTTATGTGCACGGTATGGCCTTTCTTTCTGAGGAGAAAAAGAGTTATTATGGGCATAAATGGCTATCTTAAACAGCCTAGCTGCAAAGTCATTCATTGCAAATTGAAGATTTACCAACTTACCTGCGACTGGTTCTTTACAATCGTCTGAACATATCCATCTCTTGCAACAGCTACCGTCTACCTTTCTTAATTCACAACTCTCACATGGTGCCGGTGGACTTTTACAGACTGTGTATTTGCAGAGATCCAATTCATCTGTTGTAATACGTAGGACGTTTACAGATACACTAGTGAACCTGAATTTTATCAATGAATATGCCATTTTTAATCTCCTTTGGTGAAACAGAAAAGTTATCCGTTTCTTATCTGAAAAATTCCCCTGCCAAGATTCTATCCCTGTGCCATTGATTTACCCGCAGGACGCACTCCAACAAACGCTAAAGTAAGAGTGGATAAGGATAGAAGGCGAAAAGTACTGTCAATGCACAGTTGGCTGAAAGTGTGAAGAATTGGAAACATGTTCTCAGCGGACAAAGGAAGTTGAGGTTTTGGCAAAAAAAAGTTGATGGGTGTTCCTTTCACGCTTGGGGTCCCCCAGCAAAAATGCAATCAAAAATATGGAGATCGAGACTTTTTCGTTTTTTCATGGAATGTCCGCTTGACTTTCACATCTCACCCCAGGTGCTTGTACTTTGTGAGTGTGATCAATGTTGATACGTGACAACTGAATTGCAGAGTGATCAGAGAACAAATAATTTCATTCATCGACCTGAATAATTTGTGAAAACATCTCTAATTTTTCGTACTCGTAACGAGGCAGAATTGAGAATGATTTACCTAAATTCGCCAAGTCCTCCTCCACCTGTTTCTCATCAAGTTCAGGTAATTTTGAGTCGCGATCTTCATCGCTCCTGGTGCCATCTGCCGGCACTTTCATTTCGCCAAAGCTGGGAAGGTTGGGATCAGGATGGTGTGTCGTTGTCGACACTGCTGGTTCTTCACCTGTGTGACAGAAAAATACGGAAAATGGAGATTTGTGCACTGTTGGGGCCTGGTAAAGATTAGGACAGAAGTTGTGAGGACAGAAACCTTCTCACCAAGTGCGATTGTTTTATGCTTTGCTGTGCTGTGTTCTTTGCTTATTGCGAACTGTGATGCTCTTGTCTGCGCATCTGTGGTTCTGCATCTGAGCACATTCTAACAGGGGCATTTTGCCACAAGAGGAGTTTTCAATTTTAATTGCTTGCCCAATTATTCTGCAGTCCGGTAATAAGGTTTCACTTGGAATAAAGGCACCAAATGAGATGGATGCAGGCAACAATACACACCTTCAGAACATATACCGCAAAAAGTGATAATTCTCTTCATTGAATTTCACACATTGTGGCTGTAGCTTGTCATGATTTCCGACCTCTGGAGTAAGAGTATGACTGCAAAAAGAGGAAAATTAGATCCTGTTCAGCCACGTATTATTGTAGCTTTTCTCAGCACTAAGTGTCTTCATATTTGGTTGGTCAAAAAACGTGCAAAAAGTCCCTCAAACGAGGTGGAGATAACTCAAGTGGGTGCTTGCTCCATTGACAATGGATCCCTGGACACTCCGCCAAGCCAACTGAACTCAACCGGACCAAACCTATGCAGTCCAAACCTATCCAAGGTGGTATTCAGGCATCCATGTCTTTGGGTCAATGAACTCGCAAGAGTTCACCAGAATTTGGACAAGCATCTGCTTGGGGCATGGCTCCACTTCCATGATTTGCTCTTGCCATGAGATAATTGTCTTGGCGATCCTGTATGCATAGGAATGCACCTCTACAATATTAACTTTTGTTGTGTTTAGGCTCTATGGACAAATCTCTCTGAATCCGTGGTGAGAAAATATTGTGAAGGGAGGAAGGGGTTGTGTCAAGGTCATGCTCTGATGATGATCAGTCATTGACTTGAATCAGAGTAGAATCATTCACTTGCTGCCTATGGAATAAATATGTTCGTTGAGTTGTGCGCAGCATGGAGGCCATGGCAAGCTTCTCAAAAATTGCATGATGAGGGGTTCTCAACATTTCTCTGTTTAAAGCAGTCATGTCAGAGAGTCCAGCCAAATATTTTCTCGTCGGGCATTTTGCGATGCTGCACCGCAAAATACAAATACAGTGTCCATCGTCCGATTTGACCTTAGAATCACTGAAAGAGGTCGTTTTATGCCTTGCCATTTTTTTATCAAATACAATTTATGTAGTACGTAAGCGTGCGCAAACAAACCTTCATGTTCTTCTTGAATGGCATCATACTCGAACCTCCCAAGTGTGTCGGTAGTTGGAAAGGCCACTTCTGTCGTTTCAGGGATCCCTCCCTCTCCGAGTCGATCAAACTCTCCATTGACCGAGTTCACTAAAATTGCGAGAGCGAAATAAAACAAGACAGAAATGTTTATTTGAAAACCCACAGAAATCTTCATTTCTCGGAACAATGTGTGCGTTGGGTACCACACACTTTTCCCTTCATGATCTGTAAGCCATTCCCATTCAGATGAAAAATCACCAAGCTTGCACGAATGGGCCCATTTCGAAATGCTACTCCAAAGCTCAAATTTTTGTGATGCAATGTGAGCAAAGCAGGTCAGCAGCGTTGCAAATTCTGGTTGATGTTTCAATGCCAGACATTTGATAGCAATTTGACTCCAAACCAAAACAAATTGAAATTTGAACACCTCTCTCTGCTCGAGCTGTGCGAATGTCTGCTGGTGCAGTTGAATGGACCTTCAATCTGGACAGGGTGTCACGAATCGCTGTGCTCAGCTGCAAATAAAAAACAACAAAATGGGATGCATTTTTAAAGGTCACGTTGCTTTTCGGAGCCAGGTCCTGCTGCTGCTGCTTGTCCTTTATACATGTTTGGCATCTGTGATGACAATGCGGAGATAAATGTGCATCACACGATAACTCGTAATTGCCAGGAAACACTATCCAACTCTGCACAACAAAAATGTAAAAAAATGCACTGGCACATTTTAACCGCATTCCACCATGAGGCGGCAATTTGCCACTCAAACTGTGAAGTTGAAATGTCACCAAACGGAGACTGTTTGCGGAAATACGTGCAGCAGAACTAAAAAAAAATAAACCCTACGGCCAGATCTTGAAATTTTCACGAATCTGGCACATTTCTGAAGGCTGGAAACTATTGGAAAGCATTAAGTATTGCCAATAATATTGACTGGAAATTTCCAATAGTTGTCAAAAAAATTGCGATTGTTTACATTGTGGACATCATTGGAGTTGTCTCAAGTCTCCAAATATCGACAAAGACCATCTAAAACACTGCGCCAATGGGATATTTTGTAAGCAAAAGCTGATTGTTGGTTTCTCGGTGGAGCTTTCTGCGCACTCCAACAAACGTAGATGGTGGCTCAATGCATGTGTTTGGTCATTTTCCTTGAACGTACTACGTGGGGTGGTCGTAATGTTCTTGGCTTTGTGCTCTTGTTGTTGCCAGAGCTGCATTTGAAATAGCAACAATTTCTTTCAAAGGTGATCTTGAAAAAGAAATCTCTTGAAAAATCAATAATCTTTCGAAGCCGCTGCCTTAAAAGAGATTGTTTCAATGTTGTCACATGCTGGGAGAAAATCAAACGCCACGTTTTTTCTCATTGAATAGGTAAAAAAGCAGAGGAGATCCTTGACGACTTGGGAGTTGGGTATGGCCATACAGGTCCTTCAATTTCCACTGTTAAAAGTGGCCACACGTTTCAAATGCACTGAGAAACACTGGAAAGTTTTCTGAACTGAAAGCCTTGCTTTCAGCGTTTTTCCTTTCATTCTCTTACATTCTCTGTGGAGTGGAACCGATGGAGAAGAGGACCAAGAAAGAGAAAATGAGGCTTCATTTATCAGTGCAATGCAACAGCATCTTTGCAGAGACGAGTGCAGATGACTGCAGCTGAGGCAGCAAAGGCTTCGATTTGTCCAGTTGACCTCCACATTTTCACCTTATTTCTGACCTTAACATTGCTTCTTGCTAGTTGCTGGTGTTGAAAACATTTCCGAATGGAAAGCGTTTTTTCAAAAGGGCACCAGTGAAGAACACAAAGACAACGTGGTGTTTTAAATCGCCCAGAAAGCTTCTACCTTTTGAGCCAAAAGTGGCTGACATTCCGTGTACAGATGATGGTAGAAGGGCATCAGCAGCATAGAGGACTCCTGAGAGTGGGGCAAAAAATAATCCTTCTCAGAACAAAAGAGAACTGAAAAAGGCCACCCAGTTCGTGATCCCCATTCGCACGGTGGAGATCGATTCACTTCTGCACAGTTTCTGCAGTAGATGTTTTGGACTGCGTGCATGCTTTTCTTCCAAACTGCATTAAAAACTGCAAACTGCACTGACCTTGGTTTCCAAGCGTTTCCTTGATCGACAAGGTGCTCCCGGCTTCATGGCCATTTTTCACAAAAGATTCGGTCTCAAGCTCTTCTGCTTTACTGGCTGGAATCAAGGTCCCTCCATTGACACCACCAGGCCAATCTGCGTTGCTTGAAACGGCATCCGTTGGTGTTGTTGCAGATTGTCCTGACCTCATGAGCACTTGGGTACCATCATCGACCCTTGCCATTGGAGTTGATGCTTCACTTCTGTCAGTCACTTCTTCCAGGTTATTTCCGACGTTTGCCTCCGAAGCAGTTACAGTCTGGTGATAAATTCCTTCCTGTTCGCCTACGGCCTTTGACTCTGGACTTGATTCCTCTAGTCCATAAGTAACACCATCCTGATTCTCATCCCCCTTTGATTCCACTGTTCGTGCACTTGTTTCACTTGCACCTTCATTAGGATCACCTTCTGATTTCGATTCTGGAATTGATGCTTCTGTTTGACCGGTGTCTCCATTCCGGTCTCCTGTGGCTTTTATTTCTGGAGTTGATGATTCTACTCCACCAGAAATTTCCTCTTGGTCCTCTGCTGCCATAGTTTCAATTCCATCATGGTTGCCTGTGGCTATCGATTCTGGAGTCGATGCTTCAGTTCGATCTGTAACTCCATCCTGGTCTTCTATGGCCTTGGTTTCCAGCACAGATGCACCAGTTCTAAGACTATCTTGGCCTTCAGTGACCTTTGATTTTGAAGTTCTTGTTGTAGTTCGATCATTATTACCTCCATCTTGAACTTTGGCAACCTCAGCTTTTAGAGCAGATGCATCTGTGATGCCAGTAACGCCATCCTGATCGTCTGCTGCCTTTGATTCCGGATTTGATGCTTCAATTCCCTCTGTCGCTCCATCCTGATACTCTGCGGCCTTAGTTTTCAGAGCAGCTGTGTCAATTCTGCTGGTAACTTCTTCCTGGTCCCCGGTGGCCTTTGTTTCTGGAGTTGATGTTTTAATTTGACCATTCGCTCCATCCTGGTCACCCCTGGCCTTAGCTTCTAGAGCAGATACATCAGGAATACCAGTAATTTTGTCCTGGTCATATGCGGCCTTTGCTTCTGGAGTTAGCATTGCAGTCAGACCAGGTACTCCACTCTGGTCATCTGCGACCTGTGTTTCTGGAGAAGGTACATCGGGTTGGCCTGTAACTCCATCTTTGTTGCGTTCGGCAATCGATTCTTGAGCAAATGTTTCAGATCGGCCGGATACACTATTCTGGTTGTCTTTGGCCATAGTTGGTGGTTCAGTTCGGCTGGTGGCACCTTCCTGTTTGTCTACCGCTTTTGATTCTAGAGTTTGTTCTCTGGGTGGGCTTATCACTCCATCCGTATTGTCTGCTGCCTTTTCTTGGTTGGTGTCTTGTCCATGGACGTTCTTGAGAAAGCTGTGCGGCTGTTTATGCCAGCTGTGCTGCTCAGAGGAAAGTTGAAGATATTGCAGAGGGCCAGAAGCCACAGTAGTTGAAGAAAATTTTGAAATACGAGTATATTCACCAGGCTTCGAAGCTGTCGTGGGGACAGTGATGCCGCTCTGATGCTCATGCGGTTGGTTATCCCGATTTGCCAACTGTACCTCACCTTCACCAGGTTTCTCCACTTGTTCTAAATGGGTTCCAATACTGTCAGGATTCTTTGTGACTCCTTCTCCCATGTCGGTGTTCCTCAGTGACATATCAAGCCCATTGTTTGAGTCTTTTCCCCCTGCTTTTGTTTTCGGTGTTGGTTGGGAGTCAGATTCGAGTGAGGGTTTTGTTGATCTTTCTCCATCTCCCAGGTCTGTGTTTCTCAATTCTATCTCCAATCCATATGTTGCTGAGTGTTCATCTGCTGTTGCTTTTGTTCTCGCTTCCAATTCCTCATTTTCACCCAACGTCACCGACAAGGTTGAGGCTGCATCTTTTTGCTTGATATCTCCATCTGGAGCCGCTTTTGCCTTTTGGCGTGCTTCCCCACCTGAACCGTCTGCGGACTTGTCCAAACCGGTTGCCGGTATCTTGGTGCTCGCTTCATCTCCTAAATCCGTCGTCTTCCATAGCATGTCCGTTCCTTCCGTTGACCCGCCTTCGGGTCCGTTTGATTTTGGTTGCGTTTTTATGTTCACATCGCCAGCTGCATCCTCTGCACTCTTATCGGCTTCATTGGCATGTGTCTCGATAGTTGCTTCATCTACAGGCTCGGCAGACCCCTCTTTTCCTTCAGGCCCAGAAGTCACACCTGATTTCGTCACAGACTGTTTGCTGGCAATAATGTCACTGGTGACTTTGGTGTCCTTGACTGTGATAACTAAACCTTCAGTCGGTCCATGCTGAGCCCAGTCTCCTTTGGTCTGAGTTTCCGTAGCGGAATTAGTGTCTGAAACAGCTTTTTCTCTTTCCAGGACCTCACCACCATTGAAGGGCTCCATTGCTCCACATGAGTCTGGACATACCCAAACATCGCAGCATCTTCCTTCTGGACGATTCAGCAGACAGTTTGGTTGGGGTGGAAGAGATGGCGTAAGACATTTTAGATATCCACACGGTGTATCTGTAAAAGCATGAAAATAATTTGAATCAGAACATGTATCTCGAATGACAATACCTGAAACTATGCAGAAGAGGCTCGCAGTCATTGCCAATCTATTACCATTTTGATGAGCAAAAATGTTTTTTTGTCTCTATGCAGTCTATTTTCAAAATTTATTTCTGTGACACTGTCTTCCATTCGAAATTGACAATGTCAACGATATTTGACATTCAAAGCAGGTGAGATGGTATTTTAGGCTAATTGCCGTTTTTGCTGAGTTCGATAATAAATTTGCCACTAACGAATTTCGTGCCAGTTATTCAAGTGATTATGAAGTACTCTCCAGCAGTTTAACTGCCAATAAGGAAATTTTCAGATGGAACGATCACCACTCGTATAATGTTAGCACAGCAACATCCTTGATCGCAATGTGCTCTGCAGCCCTCAACACCATCCATGTTATTTCCCATGGCATTGTTTAAGTAATTTCGTTGTCATCAAACCTGGCAACCAAGGAATCGACTGCTGGCACTGCCAAACTTTACAGCACTTCCCTGGTATTGCTCTAAGAGTGCAAGTTGGTGCTGGTCTTGGATATCTGAGACATTCAGAGTCTTGGCACGCATCTGAAATTGTAAACAACAGGAACCAAATTCAAGACCACTGGAATGAATAATGTAGATTGACGAACAAGGAATTGATAAAAGTATGCGTCACTTTTTTTCAGATGAAAATTATTGTCCAAAGGAAAATATGTGGAAAGTGCATGCTCAGTGTAAAGTTCACACCCTTGATGCTTTGTAGATATCCACAAGCTGAATAGAGTGTGGCATCACTCCAATCGGTTTGTGGATATCAAAAAGCGTCAAGTGAGTGAAAAGCATGTCTGCTCTGACACCTTTTGGTGCTGGTTCTCATTTTTGGTTGTATCAAAAGAACCATGGGATGGGGGATGTCAAAATCCAAGCCGTCGCTGTGATTAAGGGTGGTCGAATGACCAACCGTTAATTCTGTATTATTTCGTGATGTTGAAGTGCATTTTGAGAAATACGTATTTATTTGCAAATTCTTTTGCAAGTTCGTCAGTAATGTTGGGAAGCACATGAAGGGTGATGTGCGCACCTCAGTGTGCTTTCAATGAGTGAATCTTCTAATTCGCTGCAGGATAGTAACACACCATCTGACCCTGAGTGCAGTAAAGTACACCAGCCTGCTGTTTTTCGGAGACTGTTAATGGAAACTGCTGCTATTGTATCAAAATGTCAATTTACTCCTCACATATTGTGATGCCATATTTGGAGGTGCATAGCGGGACATCGGCCGACCGAGGTTTGGCACATTTTGATGCACAACTGCTGCCGAAGCTAAATAATGTCACTTAACCAGATAACCAAAGTGATAGCCTGCTGTGTTTTTTTTGCATGCTTCAGTGGCCTCATCAACTTGCTACTTGGCATTGATAGCGTAAGTTACGTTGTCCATCATTCATTATTTACTTTGCCACGCCATTGCTACCGTAGCCCCTGGTGCTACTTATCTTCACCAAAATGTCCACTTATACCATAACGTCGATGGTAATTAGGAGTTGATACCATTATTATGTATGTTTTTTGACGGCAAATGGAAATAAAATGGACTCACCAACTCTGCATTGGAGCAGACTCTTCTCTGGCAGCGACACAGTTATGTATTGTTTTTCTTCCATCTTTTCTGAAATGGGTTCAGTCACTCTCCGATATGAAATCACAGGCATGCCCATTTCTTTGAATGGACCCTCTTTTTCGTTTCCCGTCTGGGAAAGGGACGTGCTGCCTTGGATTTCTGGGGCACTCGATTGTTCTCCAGTCTTGGCGTTGAGTTCTGCACCATAAGTGCCTCCCTCATCTGGGAGTTGTTGCGTGTCCGGCTGTCCTTCGTAGATAGCACTCAGTTCATTATACCTGCCATCCTGGCGAGGCTGTTGTTTTTGCAGTGTTTCAACTGTAGCAGGATTTCTCTTAAACTGGTCATCAAAGTACTCGACACCTTTTTGTGGCCACTTGTCTCCACTTTTTGTTTCCACTTGTACACTTAGTGACGGATTGTCATCGAGATTTCGTTCTGCAATTATTGAACGATCTCTTGCTGCATTTGATCTATCCGTCCCCTGCAATACCAGTTGCTTCTTTGAGCCATTGATGCCTCCCTGGTTTCTCACTTCAATTGTGTCCCTGACTGGTGATTTTCCAACTCCAATTGGAATTGACTTTCCACTGTATGGAAGGGCGGGGATTATCGGAATGTTTCCATTGGATTGTGGTGTCTCCTCAGACGGATTTGTAATAATGCTGCATTGCACGTTGCCAGAAGCAGTATTCAATGATTTTAGATCGCCACTGGCCAACAAGTCCAGGTTGCCGCGCAGACTTTGAATGAAAACTGGTAGAGATTGTGAATTTTCAGGCCCGATGACCTTACTGGCTTTGTTTATCAGACGGCACTCTTCAGCACAAACCCAAACATTGCAACATCTCCCTCGGGGCTGATAAAGAACACAGTCGAGACTCGGTGGCGGTTGTTGAGAGGCGGTGCACTTTGAGCTGATGCAAATGTCACCTGCGTTGGACAAACAGTGAGAGTAGAAACAAGCAAAAGTCGATTTGAGCAGCACAGTGAAGTATTTATCAACCGCTATGATGATAATAATTTGAGATAATAAAAAAACGAAATGTGAGCTGTAATAAACTTGGGTTCGGTTCATAATTTATTGACCTTATAACCTCATTTACGCGTTGCAGATGTGGTGACTATGACTAGGAAGATTTCAAACTCATCCCAGCATTGTATGGTGTTGTTACCAAAACTCTAGGCACATGCTTGTAATTACTCTGGAAGATTTAGCTTGGGAATATTCCAGGAAGTTTGGGAATACTCATGTAAATATCCTCGGGAAGGTTTTTTAACAAATCCTCCTGGGAATACCAGTATTTTCCAGCTGTCTTTTCCGGTAATTTCAAATCATGAAAATGTTTGGTGACTTCAACTTTTATAGTCACAACAACTGTAGTCGATAAAAAAGGCATCAGCGAGGTGAGGTGAAGGCCTGACGAGCTGATACATGAGTTTAGTTTCGGACAAAACAATGCGAATGGAGCAAATTCAACAAGACCAAAGGAAAAGTCCAGACTGGGTTCCAATCTTTATGACCAGGCTGCATTTATCGTTTTGGCAGGACAGAGCAAAAAAATCGAGAGTTGTGTTGAGCTGTAAAGCTTCAAAGCAAAGTTGGCGTTTGGAAACTTACTTTGCAGAAACACATTTTGTGAGAAGACCGAACATCGCCACACTGGACAACATTGACCTGGGACACTCTGCAGATAACAGCCCGGATTCTGTTGCTGTGTACTCATGCAAAGAGTGTTCCTGCATACATCTGAAAAGAACGGAAATGTTCACGTGAAAGTGTCAAGAAAACCCATCAGTGAAAGATCTTATAGACCACTTCCAGCTTTTTTTTTCTTCTTGCGTTTCTGACCACAGGCCTTGAAAAACTATCCAGAAAAAAATATTCCGTATCAAAATTGCTGGGGTGGACGTGCAGTTTTCATGCCTCGTTTCCCATCCGGTGTTTTTCATCAGGTAGGGGGTCATATCCATCATTGGTCACAATCAACATTCAACAATCTCTTTCATGAAACAAAATATTCTGGAAAATAATTTCGCCAATTCAGTGCTACCAATGCTGGTTATTCTAAACCTATTTTATAGTTTGCAGCATGACACATTTCGTACATCATCTGATAATGGCGACCATGAAAATCAAAAACCAATCTTTGATGATAAACAATCGGATTTAAGAAGTAAAACGATCGAGGTATTTATGCGACAGTACAAGCAGGTGTTTTCCCTTCCGAAGTAATAACTCGAATAAAGTGTTCATTAGGCAGAGTTGCTTGAATTGCTAACTTTCAGAGAATTTTTAGGTAAGAACTGACTAACAATAACTCTTAATAAAGATATCAGTCGACCAACCTATTTTGCATTCAGATATCTTTCCCTCCAGGAAAGCGACTTGCATAACGTGTTCATTGGGTAAAATTGTTCGAAGATGATGTAATTCTGGAACGGGAATCACAGAAGTCTCAACGCCACCTGCCAACAGGGGCTGAGAGGATGAACCCTGCATCACATTTGTGAATGTGCGTTCGTCAAGGGGATGGGATTGCGAGGACACAACATTTGCAGGCAGAACTTCAACATTTGTTGGCGAATTCGCAATCGGCAATGGTTGGACAACTGCCTGGCTTGCAATCACTGAAACCTGTTCAGTTGGCTGATTCCCAGGCAATATGATATCAGATGTGGGTGCATTTTCTGCATATACTGGCTGGATCATTTGGCTTTGCGGAATAGGAATGTCCGAAATTGGGACACTCCCCGACGTTAACACTGGATTTCCAGGTTCCTGAATTGCCATCAGGGACTCAGGAACTTGGGGAAGTTCCTGCACTTGGTTGACTGCCACCAGCTGCTGTTGCTGGGTAATCGGCAACTGCTCGTGTGTGGTCGCTTGTTGAATAATCTGGGGCTCAATTACCACGGGACTTCCTTGAACTGCTTGCTGCGTGTTGTATGTCGCTATGGGTTGGTCATGTGTATCGTGGATGGTTGAAACCAGATTTTGGGTACTGTGAGCCACAACCGGTATTGGTTGCACTGGTGAAATGATCTCGGCCTGTTGTGGCATGAGCACAGATGCTACATCCCGGTGCGG
Source organism: Sinentomon sp. SZTP_YWyxl (assembly GCA_030068105.1). Taxonomy (NCBI): domain Eukaryota; kingdom Metazoa; phylum Arthropoda; class Protura; order Sinentomata; family Sinentomidae; genus Sinentomon; species Sinentomon sp. SZTP_YWyxl. Next base: position 969 of record JASGXE010006154.1, on the reverse strand, counting down.
GTTTATCTGGACGATTGCCACCGGTGTACTTGCAGGAATGACAGTTGTCTCTGGGTGGGAAAACAGAACTTCTTCATCTGCCGCAGGTAGTGGCACCACTGCCGGTGTCGTTACCAGAACTGGTTGAACATCAGAGTATGCTGGATGAACTTGGTTGTGGGAAGGAATCACAATTTCTGCGGTATTTTGGATTACTGGTGCACTGGTAATTGATGCTGTTATTATTGGCTCAGGAAGTTCTCCACTGTCAATGATAGCAACATCTTGAACTTGCGAAGGAATTAAATCCTCAATTTGGACAGTCTCTTGCCGAACAACCGGATTGGTTTCAACAACATCGCCATGTGGAGGCTGGTAAATATCTACACTGTCAATGACTTGTGTTTCAGGTGAAATTGTACCTTGAATTTGGATGGTTTCTGGCTGAATAGGGGGATTGGTTTCAACGACATCCCCTACCACTGGAGGCCTCGTAACTAACTCTAAGTCTCCGCTAAGGATTTCTTGACCTCCTGAAGTGCAATACTCTGCGCAAACCCAGACATTGCAGCATCGTCCCGGCTGTCTGTACATTACACAAACTCCAGATGCTGGTCTTTGCACAACGTTGCACCTGGCATATCCACATGTGTCGCCTGGTGAAGAAAATTAAAAATACATTCACCATGATGGTTCGTTTAGACTGAAAACAGATAGAAGAGGTTTCAGTGAGATGTGGCAAATGTTGGGATTTAAAGGGAAATTGGATTGATGCTTCTTGGCAATGATGAAAGAAGTTTCATTCCAAATCTGGTAAAGTATCTCAAAAATGCATTCTTTAATATTGTGTAAAATACAAAAGTTCGGTGGTGACAAATGAGAAGTAGCAACGGGGATCTTTCCTTCTCATGATGGGCCACTGCAAAAGGTGGCATAGTATCTGAATTTGATATTTTTGTTTTATTCTTCGGCTGTAATACATTCGACCGC
>JASGXE010006153.1:0-22320 GCA_030068105.1 Sinentomon sp. SZTP_YWyxl | reverse complement strand
CCCCAAAATTTGCCGAAAAAGTTCCAAGCGATGGCACTGCCGGCGCTGCTGCAAGGTTTGGTGGACCGAGGTCTTGCCACATCGCAGTCACGGCATGATTCTGGTCAATAATTCCAGTTATAGCTCTGGCAGCCTGCCGTTGGACTCCTAAATAGTCGAAACTAGACCGTGAGGTGGTCCATTGGACCACCCACTCAGAAAGCATCATTAAAGATCCAATTAGGCTGATCAGTCAAAAAAGATCTTCTCCAGTCAGCATCCAAGAGAAATCACTGGCACAGTTTCCTTGTCGCAAAATCTGTGGCGTTTTGCACACTGCTTTTAGCTCCCGCTGGTGGGAAAAATTGGCATCAGGAACACAAATCACAAATTTTGCACCGAAAATGAACCCAAAATTTCAAAATTTCTTCAGCTTCTGGGGGGCTTAGCTCCCCAGACCCCCCGCCTGGGGCTCTGCCCCTTGGAACCCCGCTGGGGCTTCGCCCCAGACCCCAATTACCCTTTCTGTTTATCTTGTGTGTCGGTGGGCGGGGCTCGTATTGGAAACGAACAAAACTGTGCACTGTGCGATGCTGTTGAGGTCAGGAATAATTTATCATAATAACGGGACAAACAGGAGGGCGAAAACATTGCGAAGCGAAAATGAAGATGTCCATTTTGTTGTTGTTTTTCTCTCTCTTTCACCTTTCCCAGTTATGCTGCTTCCTCTCAACAACTGTAGTTGATTTTTATTGGTCGGTGATCAGATATCCTGCGATTTCCTTCAATCAACAAAAGTTCCACTTCCGGAGTGGAAGGGTGAAATGTGCTCTCGGGATATCTGGCGCCATTTCGAAGACCAAAAATTGTTAAAAAAACTCAGCTTTCGGGGGACTCTGTCTGCCAAACCCCCTGCACTGGAAGCCCCAAGCCTTCAGCTCTTTCCCCCCTTTCAAAAATTGACCATGCAAAACCAAATGGAACTAAGATGGACCCGTACAGATCTCATATGAGGCCAATGTGCCAAGTCCAAGTGCATGGGCCATGTGGATAGAAATGTGCTTCCGCAATCTCGAAGTCCGGGATGATGGAATACGATGCCCTTGCCAGTTTAGGAAGACAGGCAAACCTGATATGTTTGATCCTTGCCGAGTTCTTGTTTGAAAATCTAAATTCGAGTTTGAAAGTCGAACATTCCATTAGTTGCACCTGGCGAAGAGGATGTGATGCCTCGAAACGTACAGTGCCAAAATAAAACTATGGAGAAAATGTCAATTTAATGTGATCAAATTCTCTCCGAGTCTCACAAAGGATCGAATCAAGTCGAATGTTCCAATTGAAAGGGCGACATTTTGTGAGTAACCCCGTGGAGAGGGGAGAAATGCTCCGGATATGACGGGAAAGAATTGGGGATTCTTTCTTTACTTCGAAAGTTTGAAAAGCACTCTGGAATTGGGTGCCTCCAGCGATCGTTGTTCTCTGGACTCTTGGCAACGTTGCAGAAAAAGTAAATCTACGACAAAATTCGAGTTGATCTCGTACCACATTCACATCTTTTTAACCAAACCAAACATTTCAGTCAATCACAACAAACAGCTTACGAGGCAGGAAGATGGGGTGTTGTTCACCAATTGGTACGTTTGTGAGAAAATCACAGATCGGTAAATGGTCACAATTCGGGAGTAACAATTCGTTTTTTATTCAAGAAACAAAAAATAAATTAATTAATTTCTTTGTTCAAAAATAAACAAAAATGTGGCACTCTCTTTGAGGAGGGCCCACTTTGTGGATGAGCAAAAAACAAAACCCCCAGCTACATTTCAAGGAAGTGAGGTTTCCCTCATGTTCTCAAAAAGCAGAAATGCAGACAATGACAATTTCACCATTCTTACAACCCAGTTTCACCATTCTTACAGCCCAGTTTCACCACTCTTACAGGGAGAAGTGCTTTCGGAATGGCGCTGTGATCCGAGGTTGCGTGTATAATCTTCTCCATTTGCTTCAATGCTTAAAATTATACCAACAACCTCAGAAAATAAGAATGGTGAAATTCCGAGTCCCGAAGACGAAATTTCCACTTTGTTCGTTTTTCTTTTCTTGACATGGCTCCAAATAAGCTTCCTAACGACATGAAATGCGCAATCCGAGACGTGTGTATTCCGTGGCTGGTGGAGTTTGGGTATTGTTGAAGTCGGAGCCCGGTTAGTTTAACAGTGGAGGTGGAGCTGGGCCATTGGACGATTGGAATTGACAACAATCGGGCTTTAAAGAAATTGAAAGGTGTACCCGTACCTTTTTTTGGGTATTCTTTAGACCAAAAAGTGGTTATAGACATATTCTCAGCTTATCATGTCACCGCCATGGTCCATTGGACTGGAGCAGAAACAACCAACAAGCTGAGCCATAAGCTGATAATCTCAGCCATACCTGCCATTTTGGTGTTGTATTTTTCTGTTTTTCACATGTTCGCCCTCCGAGAACGCAGACTTCACTGATTCCCGAAGATGCGTGTTGCAAAATTCGTAGCCCTGACAAAATCAGTAACCAGTCTGCCCCTGTGGCATAGCTTTGGTTTATTTGTGTGTTTTAACACGAAACAACTGAAACCAAACAAAAACAGGCGACTGACAAAGGCAAGCCAACAGCAAGCAACACAGATAAAGACTAAAAAGAAATTTTCCCTGCATCTTGCACCATGCAAAGAGTGACGTTTGTGAGAGAGAAGAGTGTGAGAGGGTGAGGGAGAGAGCAGGACCAGTTCAGATGCCGTGCCAAGGAACAGAAGAAAGGCAGCACTGTGCACTGTGCCATTGACACAGAGCCCACGACGATTTCATCGGAGTCCTTCATCTTTCTCCTCAACAGGTCCTGGTTGTGTTGTCTCTGAAGTTGAGAACACAAGGACAAGAACTGCCTTGGACGTGGAGCAAGAAGAAAATTTAAACTGCATTGAATTAAACAAGGAATATTTGAAACGAAAATCGTGACTTATTCTGCATGGCCGGGTCCAACTGTGAATGCATTGCAGAATACTGGTCATTGTAGCCTAGTTGAATGATTCCAAATCTGCCAGGATTGAAACAGCAACAGATGCAGCTTTTGCAGTTCTCATATATGACTCAGTATCTTATTCTTTTGTAGCATAAGATTCGACTGTTGGAAGTTCAATCGAATAATTCATAAATCATGATAAATAAATCATTCCCCGGAGTATTGGCACATTTTGACTCTCGTGATTGCTGGATTTTGACTCAGGAAACTATTCGACTCGACCACTTTGCCCCTTGACTTCGACAGTCACTCTCACTCGATTTCCCTCCCGTGTCACATCTTCACTTTCAACTCCTCATGCGCGACTGCCACTCAATACTTCACATCGACGACGTACCCTCCATAAGAAGAGTCTTCCACTCCACTCCAAAACGATTGCCACTATCGATCGACGACTCAAAAACACACGAAAATTCTCTGCTCTTCACAACTTAACCGTCAAAATTCTCTCGCACGACGGACACTGATTTTTCTCTTCCTGCTTGCTTGATAGAGAATATATGAACACTCTCACTCTAATGCCCAGTTTTTCCAACACGGATCAAAATTGATCAGAGTTAAAACTGAGTTTTAACTGAGTTTAAACCTCGATCATTTCATTTTTGGTTCTTTTGGCTGTTGATCGCCGATCATCTCTGCCCACTGATCTCTGATCAAAATTTGATCCGAGATCAGGTGTTTTGTCCATCGAGTTCGAGTCAACTTTTGATCGGCGATCAAAATGCCCTGATCTCGGATCATCTTTGATCGGCCAAAATTGGGCGATCAATTTTCTGATCTCGGATCATCTCTTTGGTCTCGTGTTTTCTTTTCTCAGACAGGATTTTGCGGTGCTTTATCATAGTGAAGTTTCCTGCTTGTTTTAATTTGAAGTGAAGTTTCTGTCAAATTCAAAGCAAAAAAGTGCATGGACCCATACGATGAGAACGAGTTTCTGCGTTATGTAACCTTTCATTTCCAAAATTCCAGTGAGATGAAAGCGTTCAAAAATGTTGGGTCATTTTTGCGATGCCTTCTGCAGGAAAAAATTTATTCACATGGGGAAGATGCAATTCTCAGCTGTGCTCTTTGCCCAAAAGAAGAGTCTGTCAAATTGTTCGCTTTTGCCTCTGCGGGCCAGAAATTGATATGTTTATTGCAGAATTCCATTGTTGATTGTAATCGCATGAAAAATTTTAGGTCAATTTTTTTGCACGGGGGACACAATTTCACGATTGTAGGAAACAATTTAAGAAAACAGCAACATGTGCCCTTCCCATTGGCGCCAGCACAGAGCTTAGGGTGTGCCTTTTCTCTGTGTCGTGTAAATGTGTCCCTAAAACCAACAGGGTTTGCCAGGGGCGTAGCGAAGGGGGGAGCATTATTGAAATTCCCAACTGACACAGTTGAATTTTCCCAACTGACGCTCGGGGTGTTGGGACGTTGAGGGGGGGTCTGGGGGCGGAGCCCCCTAGAAATTGGGGTCTGGGGCGAAGCCCCAGCGGGGTTCCAAGGGGCAGAGCCCCTGGCGTGGGGTCCGCCCCCCAGAAACTGGAGAAATTTTGAAATTTAGGGTTCATTTTGGTTGCAAAATTTGTGTTTCTGATGCCAATTTTTCCCATCAGCGGGAGCAAAGAGCAGTGTGTAAACGCCACAGGTTTTGCGACAAGGAAACTATGCCAATGATTTCTATTGGACACTGTAAGAGTCAATAACGGCGGGCTGCCAGAGCTGAGGGGAGATCTGCAGGAGGCAGCTGAGACTTGGGAAAATTAATTTCATGGATGATTGATCAATGAGTGAGAGCGGTGTGGGGAAATTTCTTCCCATCAACATGTGATGATTGGTGTTATACTTCTTTCCAGGCTTTATTTCCTAACTTTCTGAATCAGAATATTCTCATTTTCTGGGAGTTGGGAAATCCATGCGAGATTAGAGGGCAGTTGGATAATAATCTTAGAGTTGGGAAAATGCACGATGGGATATCGCATTTTCATTTTCCCAACTCGGGAGTTGGGAAAATGGGAGTTGGGAAAATGAAGTCTGGAGTTGGGAAAGTGCGGCCGCGGATATTCCATTTTCTGAACTCGGGGGTGGGGAACATGGCAGTTGGGAAAATGAAGCCTGGAGTCGGGAGTTGGGAAAATGCATCCGCGTTTGGAGTCGGGAGTTGAGAAAATATGAGCCGCATTTGGAGTTGGCTCAGGATGGCCGGTATGGGGAAATTAGTAACATTACGGTGCTGATATATGCTCAGTAGTGTAGCAGTGAGTTGTGAGTGCTGTTGCTTAAGCAAGTTGCTTCCCGGCTCAATTTTCCCAACCACATTTCAGAATATTCTCATTTTGCAAGAGTTTGGAATTTTGGGAGTTGAAAATTTCTTGGAGTTGGGAAAATCCTATTGTCCTCACCGTTTTTGGAGGAGTTGGGAGCAGGGAAAATGCAGCCGCGAAAACTCCCCGTATTTTCTGGCCAACTTTGGGGGGAGCTTCCCATTAGCTACGGCCCTGGGGTTTGCTTTGTTGTTCTGTTTTGTTTTTTTGTTTTTATATATCACTGGGTCAGAATTTATTTTATTGAGTTGGTTAGGCAAGGTTAGGTTGGGTTAGGTTTGTTTTCGTTCTTGGTTAACCCTTTTTTTAAAACACAGCCTTATGTTGGGTTAGGTTTAGTTAAGTTTGCCATTTCAAACGCTTTACTAATACTTCAGCCAATACTCCCCTAACCTAACCTTATCAAATCTAACAAAATAAATTACAACTGAACCCGAACAACATTAAGAAAAGAAAAACAATTAGAATAATAAGAAAGCAAAAACCTCTTGGTACGCGTTGTAGATACAAAGCCAGCCAGACAGAAAGCTTACGACAACAAAGCCAGCCAGACAGAAAGCTTACGACAAAGGGCGACACAACTGCATGGCTTACCTATAGAATTTAGCTGTTTTCTGAAAATGTTTTCCTGCGATCGTTCAATTTTGACCTCCCCCCTGTTTATCGACTTTACCCGGTATTTTCACCCCATCTGTGTGATTCCTTCTTCAGTGCTGTTGGCCGTGACAGACTTCGGATTAGGTAGTTTTAGCATTATTTGAATAGGTACCATCGGAAAAGGTCAGGGGTCGCCTTTGCCGAAGGCGAAGAGGGTAACCTCCCCCTTGACATCTCTGGTGTGGTAATAAGTAACATACCTGAACGGCAGTAGGTGTATACCCCATTTTCACACGCAACCATCAGCTTTAACAAAATAGTCAATTTCCATAGCAATGGAAAAGGAATGGCGTTGTGAATAGAAATTAAAGTTCCTCAAAACCATTTTATCCATCAAATTGGCTGCTTAGTTGAAGCTGAATGTGAATGCCATTTTGGAGATGGTGAAGGCATTCGAATATGCAATCAACGAAACAATTTCGAAAGCTTTGATTTAATTCAAGAACCCGATTCATGTTGCCATGGAAACCGTTTTGTTTGTTTTGCGACTTACGAAAATATCAGAATGAAACCAAAATGAGCAGTCGAATTCATTCCACTTTTTGAAGAGAGTTTGCGACCATTTTCCGTGATCATTTCTATATTTTTTAGCAATGGTGAGTTGACAGATGATTGAAATGATCAAATAATGTGCTTTATCCATTCACGATTGCATACATTTGGCAGCTTTGGAGCTCAAAAGTGCATCTTCAGAGGAAGGATCACAATGAATGGGAAATGCGTATTTTTCATGAATTCTCCCATTTTTGGGCAAACTTAATTGTCTTTGACTTTGCAGGAAACCGGTTTGACAAACATTAATTTGTTGTTTACGTGGAAAGTTACTCGCAAAAAGCAGCCGTAATGCCAGAGCGAAATACTTTAGATTCGCATGAAAACACCCGGAAGTGGGTGAGAAATGGGTGAGAAGAAACCAACCATTTTATAATTTGCCAGAACATTCTATCACCAAAAAAAAAAGAAAAATTGCAAGAAACATTAAAACGCAAGTGTCTGAACTTTCTATGAAATGTGAAATGATGACGAGTGGCTGTTCAGGACCACAAAATTCCATGCACACATTCGGGACAAGTGAAATAAATGTTGAAGAGTTTCCAGGATCAAATATGGCGGCCGAATTGAAAAGAGCGGATCAAAAATGATCGCCGATCAGTTGATCGGAGATCATCACCTCAAAAGGACACATAAAGATAATCTCAGATCATGATCCGGTTCAAATAATGATCTACGATCAGTTGATCTCAGTTTAAACCTAGATTTGATCCGTGTTGGAAAAACTGGGCATAAAGGTTAAAAGCTCTTCAATATTAACATCATGTCCAGACTTCTAAACAGGGGTAAAGTATGTGCCAAATATTCTGATTTCGATATTATACGAACATAGAACACTCGTTCTGTTTTAAGACCATTACCAAAGTTTTCAGGTAAAGCTTTCCTCCGGTCTCAAAAAACAATGTAACTCGTTTTTGCAACATTCAATGATAATTTATTATCAACGAGCCAATTATGCAAAGTTTTTAACTCCCCATTTAAGCTTTGAACCAAAACTGGCAATTCACTCCCTTCTTTGAAAAGAACTGTGTCATCAGCAAAAAGCAAAACCCTTGTATCTGATGTCACACATTCTGGCATATCATAAACGTAAAGTATAAACAACAGAGGACCAAGAATACTACCTTGAGGAACACCACAATTAATGTGCTACAAATTTGAGGTGGAAGTTCCAACAGACACACCCTGCTGTCGATTCGACAAATAACTCTTCAGCGAATCAAGACTGACTCCTCTAAACCCATAACATTGTAATTTCCTGATGAGAATGTTGTGATTCACAGTATCAATAATTGCCTTCTGAAGATCCAGAAAGAGTGACACCAAAAAATTACCCTTATCAAGTGCTTTGGAAACGGCGCTCGCAAGGCAAGCCACTGCCATTGATGTTGATTTGCCTTTTTGAAATCCAAATTGGTGCGGCGAAATCAAATGATGCTTAGAAATGTAATTTGTCATTCATTGAATATCAAACGCTCAAGAACTTTGTTGACACCAGGTAATAGAGAAATTGGTCGATACGATAGTTTGATAAAAGTCCACGATCTCCATTCTTAAATAAAGGTATAACTCTAGCTGCCTTTAAAGATTCTGGGAAAATGCTATCTCGAAACATCAAACATGCAACAAAGCAAAGTGGCACTGCAAACGATGCAGCAGACCTTTTTAAAATTACATTTCTTATTTTATCAAAGCCGGATGATTTCTTATTCCTCAAGGATTTTATAACATTCAACACCTCACGCTCATCTGGAGGTCCAAAGAAACAAGATTCTTGATTACATCGAATGAGTGAAATTGGATCATAGTCCACATTCTTTATTTTGGAGGCTAAGTTATTTCCAATGCTGACAAAGAACTCATTGAAGCTGTTTGCAGCCTCAAGATCTGTTTCAAAGGCTGATGGATTGTTCTCATCTCTCAATCGGATATCCTCATTTGATCCTTTCACCTGTCTATTTTAAACACTATTTATGGCTTTCCATTTCATTTACGTCCATCAGCATGAGAAGCGCTAAGTTTACTCTCAAAATACTTGGCTTTAGCTTGAGCTATCACAGTTTTTAGAACCGACCTATAAGTATTGTATCTTTGCTTATTTCCAACATTTAATGGATTTCTTTTATCCTTGTCGCAACTCTTTGAGTGCCATGGCCCTCACGGGTGAGTGACAGCATTCTTTGCTCAGGTACCATGGCCCTCACCAGTGAGTGACAGTATTCTGTTCCCATGGTGCCATGGCCGTCACCGGTGAGGGCCACATCACACTGAATTAGATGAGCTGTAATTTTGCCCGGCACACAGGGAAGAGTAATGAAACCGTCCAGTGGCACTCAGGGAAGTCCATTTGCCCTGTCTCTTGAGTGGCCCTCACCGGTGAGGGCCAGAAAGAAAATAATGAAGCAATGTTTTCACATGTAGAAACAAAATGACTACCTGGACAAAAAGCAGCTGAAGCTACTCATCTTTCCATCAGAAAATGTTATTTTAATAATTGGAGTGTCCTTCAAGCAACATACTTGTGTGGTGTGGTCAAACACAAGACTTCTGGTGATATCACTTTGAAAACTTGTAACGATGAAATCACTGTAAAAACTGAATAGAATAAGATGTCCACCTTTCTCAAGGTCCAAAACAGCAAAATCGTGGAGTGGTGTCATTTACTTTTGTGCTTTGTGCAAGTTAAAGCACTGAATGCACAAAAATGGGTTTTCCGGACACTTGGAGCAGAATGTTGAAACCTGGACTTTATGCTTTCTGGCATAGTCCCGACCCTGCGCAACTGACATTTTCTGATAACAATCACGGCAGTTGGCACGTATTTTCCTGTTTCTAGCATCCCTCTTCAAGGTTTCTTCTAGGGCATGCTTCACTGGAATGGCGTCATTGGGCCCTTCATTCTGCTCCAAAGACAGCAGTTCAAGAGCTAGATCTTGTCGGAATTCATCCATGTGAAGCTTTCGGCCCAGTTTTTCACTTAAAATTATCATTGAGTTTATGACGGCGGTGTTGAGAAGAAGCTCCAGGCCGAGCTTGTGGTACCAGCGAATTGTCTTTCTTAAGGGGCTGAAATAGCTGCTAAGTTGGTCCGATTTGTCAACCCCGCCTTTCAACTGGTTGTAGCAGCATACCATGGCAGGCTTGCTAATTGGCTCCCCTTTTCGGTTCGGTTTCCCTGTGTTGACCAGCTGCAAGCCATGCTTGGTGGAGATCATGTGCACATCTCCCCTGTCTTTCCATTTCAAAAAACGATCCCATTTCTGTGCTCCATTCCAGCTACTTCTCCTTTCTTTAACTTTGAGCCAATAACTTTCTTCGGCAACCCTTTAATGTTCTTTCGGATTGTTCCCAAAAAGTGAGTTTGTTTCTGGAGTAATATCGTGGCAAGCTGAACGCTGGAATAGAAATTGTCAGTTACCAGCATTCTTCCACTGCCAAGGAATGGGTCCATGAGTTCCATCACAATTTTGGTAGGTTGTAAAAGTGTGGGATCTTGTCCAGGGGTAGCATCCTGGCCATTTTTGCCAGCATAGACCTGGATACGAACAGAAAACGTAAAACCAGATGAATCACACAATTTGAAAAATTTGATACCATACTTGTGGCGCTTCAAAGGCAAATACTGTCTAATTATGAGGCGACCACGGAATGGGATGAGGGGTTCATCCCATGTAGAGAATCGGACCAAAAAATTTTCGGATCTCCTGATCATCTGTGTTCTTCCAATTCTTTGCACGTGACTTTTGTCCGAGGTTCATCGTCTGATTCACCTGAAAATAAAGTATGAAAGCAACAATGGAACATTGTCTCTGGATGTGTTTGTTTGCAAACAGGGAGACGTAGCTGCGAGGCAAAATTTTGCAATGAGAGAAGAGCTGGAATTTGTATTTTTGTATTTGTAATTGTGAATTTGCCATGTAAATGCAAATATATAAAATCACACAAAATTACACACACGGAGAAAAAAAATCAAGGAAATTAAGCGACTTTTCAAAAACATAACAAGAGGTCGAGAGAAAAAAGCTCATGGCTAAAATGAACAATCAATGCGGAATGCCAAGAGATCAAGCATAGTGATGTTGAACTCTAAAGAGCTGGAGAATTTCTAACAAAATTAGAGTCTTTGGGGAGGGCATTCCACTCCCGAAGAGTTTTCGGAAAAAAAGAAAAAGTGAGCATTTAACTTTATCGTCGGAACCAAAAATTTGTTGGCATGAGACCGGCTACTGTTAAACTGCTCGCTCGTATTTCACATGGAAGATTAATGAGCAAAGAACCCTCAAGGATTTTTTTCAAGGTGTAAATGCGTCTTTGCGACCTTCTTTGAAATTGGGGTGACAGCCCGAGGTCACCAAGCATAGCAAGCGTAGCGGTAGTCATTCATGATGAAACGGGCAGCACTTCTCTACACCTTTTCAAGAGCGTCAATGTGACTCACAAGAAAGGGATCCCAGGCACAGCAACCATATTCGAGAATCGGCAGGACAGTGGTTTTATAGGCCATTAACTTGATTCCCTTTTCTGTTGATAACGGTGCTGATATGCTGAATGGATGCACATGGGATCCCGAAATAAAAACAAATGTCCTTTTGCTGAGTTAAAAAAAATGCAAACATAGGTTTGTGACTTACCACATTTGCATTTCGATTTGTCTCAACGACTATTTCTTCAATGAGATGATTGTCCACGATTTTGCTCCAATGCTCCAAACACCTTCTGGCGTCAGTTTGTTCACATTAGGAATGAAAGGATGACCAGTGTAGGGAAATGATTTGAGACTTTGTTCAGTCACAAATGACCAATCATCATCAGCATCACCAAGGGCGCCGGAAGTAAAAAATTTCAGGGGGGGCGAAGCATAGGCCGCGCAGCGGCCCATAGCTCGGGGGGTCCGGGGGGCGGGAGCCACCCGGCGGGGATCCAAGGGGCAAGAGCCCTGGTGGGGGGGTCTGGGGGCGAAGCCCCCAGAAGCTCTCGATATATGCGAAAATTTGTTGCCCAAAAACAACTGTGAGAACAATTGCGGAATATGAAAAACTCAACAGTCACTTGCCCACCTGTGCCAAAGTGACAAAGGTCCAAATATCCCTTCAAAATTTATCGAATTTAACTCAATTCTCCAAATAACTTAGCCCCGCCCCACTGATTATTTTCATGCAGTTTTTCATCACAAAATGAATGATTGATTTCAATCAATCGATAACGTCATCCGGTTGCAAAACAAAGTTTACACAGCTCCTCTCCAAGCTCAAAGTGGTTTTTTTTGCCTTTCGGACCACTGTGAAAAATAACAGGATACACAACAGCACAGAACCATCTTCCTCCTGTTTTTCGCCCGTGTTATTGGAACGGTCAGTGCGCACATGTCCAATGCAGTAACCGATTTGAGATCTCAATGCAGACTGATGATGCCAATGTTTGGGCATCATTTTGAAAGGTTGAAGGGAGACGAAGAGTTTTCTCCCAATGCCGCAAAAACAAGAAAAACAGCATACAGCGCGAACGTCACAGTTGTTCGATCATCTGGCGTTTGGAGCAGAAATTGCAGCAAACAATTCAACAACATATGCCGTTTCCCATCGCAGCTCTGCAGTGCAGCTCAGGTCCGCCACAGATCCACGGAAGGGAAACGAAACAAGCAAGAAGAGGCTCATCACTGACCCTTTTCTAAAAAAATGAATAATTCCACATTTTCAGGAATAGGGGGGGTGGGGTAATTTGGTTGAGGGGTAATTTGGTCCTTCACTTTATGAATTGATCCGGTGTTTCCATGTTCGGAGATTAAGGGCTGGCAACTTTTTCCATGAATGGCCCATGCTGTTGTAGTGACATTTCAGTCATTTCAAGATATTGTTCTTGTCTGAAAGCAATCTTGTGGCCTGTCAAAACTGTCATGTTGTTTTTCCCATTTTTTATGAAACGTCACTTTTGGGATATTTCCGAAACCTAAATTAAAGTTCAAGTTCTTCAACCTGAAAATCGCCGGAATTTGTGGTACATCGTTATGATAGGTTCAAGATAGAATGCCAGTGATCAGGTTTGCAGATTTATTTCTTGGGAGTTTCTGTATTGGGAAATGAAAATGCGGGCCAAATTACCCCGAAAACCAGATTTTAAGGGGTAATTTGACCCCATCCTGGCAAATTTGGTTTTCCATGATGACCAAGCCCCAGTGGGCATTTGACCATTTTGTTTGCTTATTTTGCAACATTATTAACTGTCGGACTGAAAAAATGCAATGAAAAAGAAAGTGGAAGATTTTTGATGAACCGAACTGCAACTCATTCGACCTTAACCCTTATTTTTATCCGCCATTTTGTTTTTTCCCTATACCGCGCCATGTGTTTTTGGCCATTTTTGACGTCTCGGAAAAGTTTTTTAAAAACGTGCTGCGTCAGAAATTTTTTGACAGTTAAAAAGATTGATATTTAGACTTCAGAATCCAACAAACCCCAGTTTGATAAGTGATCAGATTTGGGCACCATGGCTTCGCAAAAAGTGTCCGCTTAATCGCAAGCATGTGTCAATAACTTTGGCCCCGGTTGGCCGACAACCTTGAAATTTGGATGAAATTTCCCCTTTTCATGCCCTCTTCCTGGATCAAATTACCCCAGGTCATTCGACATTCAATGTTGTGGAATTCCAGCACTGAGACCAAATTACCCCAAGTGGGGGAATTTGGTCCTCCACGTTTTGTGACATGTTTGGCAACACAAGTCAAATTCTGTATGGAATAGGAAACTGGTTGAAGAGCATAAGTATCTCACAAAGATGGGGCTGCAACATGATGCAGCAAAGTTGACAATCTGGATGCAAGGTTACCAGTTTTTTGAGTTTGAATAAAACATAGGGCCAAATTACCCCACCCCCCCCCCTAAAATGGGAGTGGGATGATCAAACTTCTGGGGGTTGTCCTGTGTAAGCACAGAACAGAGAGAGGAGAGGAGAGGAGAGGTATGAGTTGAATTGGGAAATGGGAAGTTGAGGAGTTGCAAACAACCAGACTGCAATGTGCTGCTGGTGCAGGGGTGTAGGTATAACCTGAGTAAGCACATGAGAACAGAGAGAGGAGAGGTATGAATTGAATTGGGAAGTTGAGGAGTTGCATTGCATTCCATCAGCAAAAAGAGGGAATGCATGAAACCACATTGCAGCGCAGAATTCAAAGAGTTCGGCAGGCAGTGTTCTATTGGGAAAAGGCCATTACAATTTACCATTTACCCTTTACCACAAGTGAAAATTTGGAGTTTCTCCTTTTATGAAGGAATGCCCATTGTCATGAGATCATGGGAGGGTCAGTGCGGGACCTGTCCAGATACTTTACAACGGTGGCAGCATCTGGGTTTTAGGAGGGGCAATGCCCCTCCTGATTTTTTCTAGGGGGGGCAAGCTGCCCCTCCTGCCCCCCCGCCTCCGGCGCCATTGAGCATCACTGGTGGGCTGATCAGTAACATCACCACTATTCTCTCCGGTATCCGTTTCAGACTCAGATTCTTCTATGGTATCACTTCCGGGCACATAATCATACTCACTGTCCTCAAAATCTGTCAGGTCACTGTCAGAGTCAGTCCTACCTATTCCACCAGAACACATGGCCTTTTCTGATCTTCTAGCCATTACAGATATTGTTAATGTCAGTTTACCTGTGTTTCAAGCTAGAAAAAGAGAAGGGACATTTGTGTACAAAATTCTGGCCCTCACATGTGAATGACAGAACAGCATGCTCTGTCCCTCACCGGTGAGTGACAAGAACCGATTGCATT
The DNA here is from genome assembly GCA_030068105.1 of Sinentomon sp. SZTP_YWyxl. Lineage (NCBI taxonomy): Eukaryota > Metazoa > Arthropoda > Protura > Sinentomata > Sinentomidae > Sinentomon > Sinentomon sp. SZTP_YWyxl. The sequence continues at coordinate 8,006 of JASGXE010006153.1, read as the reverse complement.
CCCAGGGTGCCGTGGCCCTCACCGGTGAGTGACAGTGGAATTTGCCATTTCTGAGGCCAGATTTGAAATCAGCACACCCAAATTACCCTAAAATGCAAATAAATGCATTATTTTGCTGCAAAATCGCCACGGCACCCTCCTCCATGAATCTGCATTCCAGCCCTGTGACAACCCATTCCATCAACTTCAATAAACAGTGTTTCACGTTGAGGTGCATCACTGAAGAGACAAGAAATGTCACTGCGCACTGAATAGACAAGCAGACTGAACATATAATCCTACACCCCCATAATTCGGCCTCCTCTGATCATCGGTCGGACGAATAGCGCACTCAAAAGCATATCCTGGCAGGTTGTAAAAATCCCTCCCGGCTGGCTGTTTCAGCCAAATTTCTGATGGGCCTATGAATAAGAATTTAACATCTAAACTTTGCAGAAGAAATGAAAACTCCAGGTAATTTTTTACTCATTCTTCGAACGTTAGCATGCAAGAGCAACATTGTACGAAAATCCAATGAATCTTTCATCGCAATTTTAATGCTATTCAATTTCGGATGGAATATATCAAGAATTGGATCTTCAATTTGCGGTGGTTCAAACATTCAAAATCAGAAAGTAGGATGTACCAAAGATAGTAATAATGGACAAAAGAAAAAAAGAACTCGACAATTTTGTCCAAATCACTTTCGTCATTGACAGTGACAACTCTTTCACCATCAGCTTTGCGAGCCAAATTGCTGCCATTCCTCACCCAGACATACTTCCATTTGGCTGACCTCTTCTTCTCCTGCGCCTGCCCCAGAAGCTACTTCGTGGCTGGTCCGAGGTGGGCGTTCACGTAGATTGGAGAATCTGACGATGGCTGCAATTGGACTGAGGGGCAATTCTCGGAGAATTCCCCTCGGTCCAATTGCAGCCGTCGTCAGTCTCCTCTTTTTCGCTTTGGTCATCAGCTCCGCTCCTCCTTCTTCCTTCTGTTGACAAAGCGGACAACCAAGTTCTTTTGCTCCTTACCAGGGATTGGCACACAGTGGCAAGCACTGGTTTCGGCAACAACATCTATGTGTGTGTGTCTGAAATGATTGCTATATGACTAGGCCCCGTCCACATTCCGATGATCTCTTCGCGGTCCTTTCCCCTCCTTTTCCCTTTACCCCTCCTTTCGATAATGCAGCCGACGGTCGCGTTTCCTTCCCATCCCTTCCCCTCCCTTCCCTGGTATATGATGAACCTCTGCTGTTCACAATTGATGATTGCCTTTATGGCATGAAAACCTGTAGAACAGAGTGAATCTGAATCAGATACTGATACTGATACCGATCTAAGTTGACACCTGCTGCTGCTGCAACCTGAGCCAACACCACTTTCTTCCACTTGCAAAACGACACCTGGTTGAGAAGGGATGCCCTTGATCTCAACATTATCCACTTGTGTGTAGTTCTCCAGTTCTCGAACACGGCATCGAAGACCCGTATTTTCCCTTTTCAGCTCAGTAATTTCTAACTTGTAGTCGGAAACCACCTGGAGAATTTGATCGTACTTGGCTGTCGCTGTCATAAATTCAACACTGGTCTTCAGCTCCTGCACCACTGAGATCAAATTCTCCGAAGAAGCTGCACCGGATGTTGTGCCAGTAGGACCTTTCGGAGACGGTTTCGGAATTTGATTGTTCCTGACGTTTTCTTCACCACTGTCCTTGTAACAATTTCCATTCTTCTTCGACGGCATTCTGCTTCTCAGCAAAAATTGGAACCGATGAAACCTTAGTTCCTTCTCAGAGCAAATAATCACACCAAACAATATCATATCCTAGTTTCGGCTCTCTCAACAGCCAATCATCGGTTCAGTGTGCCTGGAAAAAAGTGCTCGGAAAATTCCTCGCACTCAAATAAACAATGTTTCACAACAATTGATTTATTTTAAGAAAGGGATACCATTCTAGAATGCACCAGCAAATCTGTGTGGGTATTGAATTTTATCCCCACATATCGTAAAATTCAATTTTTAAAACTTTATGAAAAAAATCTATGCCAATGCCAAACAAAAAAAGTTTTCAATTTTCTCATGTTGATGCAATCGGGACACTTTTTGGTCTTGTGTTCAGGGGCGGATTACAGGCAAGGCCATCCGAGGCCTGGGGCGGCAACCTTATTTGAGGCGGCAAATTTTTGCAAAAAAAAATAAAAAAACATTAAAAAAAAATTTGCAAAAATTTACCGTCTCAAAACTCAAAAATTTCAGAACAAAGGAAAAACAAATGTGAAGTTTCGGCCAAAAAATTGCAATCGGATGGGCGGGATTGGCCCCCTCTGTGAAAAAGAAAAGGAAAGATTGTGCATCCCTGATCCCAATTTGAAACAAAATATGTGAAACAAAAGTACAATGAACCCAACCTTTCGTCGGAAAAAACTCTGAAATCATTTGAGGAACAAATGTGCTCACGTTTCGGTGTTATGAAATTCCGGGTTCCTGCCAGGTATTTTCAAAGATTGTGCAATTTTTCCGTTACAACATGGTTTCGACCTGCGGAAAAGTTGTCGAGGAAGCCTTCCAGTTTCCAAAAAATACCAAAATCATTTTAATTTGAACACCATTCGACAATTTTATGACCAGAAAAACCTCAATTGATGTTAAAATAACATTTTCTTGCTTCTGAACTGAAAGTTGCCGAAATTTGAAGAATTTCATCGGCAATTGTTTTTAAACTTTTTCCATTTTTTCACTTGGTCAAACATTTAAGCATGAACGTCAGGCAGCGCAGCAGGACCCATATAAACCCATACTGGAAGACAGGCCAAATTTTTAAAAGGCGGCAAAAATATTGTGGCCTCGGGGCGCCAAATTGCTTAATCCGCCTCTGCTTTTGTTATGGCACCGAATGACGACAACACATTGGCATGCCCTGCCCTTAAAAGCCAGCCAAACGTCACCTGTTGTGATGAGGGCAAAAATGAAAAGACTTCAATTTCTGCACAATTGAATGAGTTCTTGCAAAATGTATTTCTTCCTTTGAGACTTGCATGCTGTGATAAAACAACAGCATTGGTTTGGCTGTGCGGCACAGTAATTTGGCCAAATGAATGGGTTCTCTCTTGTTGAGCTTTCAAAAATTCTGCAAATTCCGTTCTCCAAGATAAGTGAAAACCCTGCTCTGAGGTCGCTTCCTTCCAACCGATGCGATGTTTATCCCCACTCAGTCTTTCCACGGTTTCTCTAACCTGGTGGCCAAGAATATCGAGCTGGGGGTCTAATTCTGGAGATATCTGGAGGTGTAAAACACTACCCTTGGCATTACCTGCATCCCAGGAAAGTATGTCTGCCCCGTGCAAAAAAGCAGCATCGCCAGGGTCCTGCATGGTGTCCGCAGCAAAACCATGATGTTTTGGTGGGTGGTTTCACCTTGTTTGGCTTTCTGAAGCCATTTTGTGTCTTTTATTGGCACCACTTTTAAGGTGTGTATCATTTTGATACACACCATCCCCGATCCCCCAGATGCCATGTGCATCCTGTGTAGTGATGCAGAGCAAAGTGCTGCAAAAGCCGGATCTGGTGTGAGATGCCACCCAGGAAAGTATGAATGCATGGAGCTGTGCCAGCAGAGAGTTGCAAAAGTCTTGTGCATCATTCTGATGCACTCGGGACACACCTGCAGCAAATGCCATGTGCATCATGGCAACCAACTTGTTACACTTCTCTACCAACTCGTTAAACTTCTCTGGATAGTCGGTTGAGTTTGGGACTGGTCGTTGGGAAAGAAGGCTTGTCCCCTGCAATTGAAAAGGCAACGTGTGGAGGCCATCGGCTGTCATGGCTCGTGGCAGACACCACCTGACTGAATCTACCGTTTTCGAATGCCTCGATCTTTCCTGTGATGAATATGACACCCAACTCTCCACGAACGATAGACAAAGCAAACCATTACAGAAAACTTTCGATGTGTTTTTGGGGGACCACCCCTGAAAAAATATGGTCGTTTTGGAGGGTTACGTTGATATACACTGGCGGCGGAATTAATGTGCTCATACATGAAAAAATTGTGTCATTGTTATTTTTCTGGCCACATTTCTTGACGATACCCACCATGGGTTTCTAAAACTGTACCGCAATCTCTCTTCACGGATGGTCACATTGTTGATGGGGGCCCAGCGTAACCGAACGTATAAAAGATGTGGCAAATTGCCTGTTACTTGATGGTTACACAAACCATGTTTCCTTTTTTATTGCCGCTCGCGCCGGCGACTCATCTCAACACAAAAAGATGCATGCTGCCTCGGTGAAACAACACGACGACTTGATTGTTGTCGTGGTAATTGCTGAGGCAAAAAATGATGCATTGACCGGGGTTTACCACGTCCAATGGCTTTAACTGCCTGTGGCCCCCAACACAGTAAAAAAAAAGATTAAATCCTGCAAAAGCTCCTCATTTGATCTCATTGATGGCATCCCTATGGTGCTTTTGAAAACCGTAGTGATGTCTTACGAATATAAAAATTTTTGCTGGTCTTGTTTTCTTTGTCATTTGCAATTTTATACCCCCAGACTGGAAGCTCAGGTGTTGTTGAGCCCCTCCCAAAAGATGGCGCAGCCCTGTCCGTTCACAGTGTTCGACCAATGAGTTTGATTTGCCCTGAGAGATTGAAGTTCTTTTTCCGTGGCCAGCATGGCTTTTTGATCAAAATTTTCTTGTGATACCCAGCTGACTATGGTTTTGTTCATGAACTCTCTGTTGCCATTGGAACCTCTGTCCAAATCGATGCTGTGTTTATCGACCTTGTTAAGGCTTTTGACAGGGTCAGTATTCCCATTCTACGAAGTAAACTGGCTGGTCTTAAGTGTGTGGCCCCTTATTGCTCTTTTTCATTTACATGAACAACATGACATCTGCAATCTCGTCTGACGACGCAGCAGTTTTGCAGCTGGATCTTGATTCTGTTGCAAACTGGTGTGATGTAAACTCCATGGGTATGAACGCCTCAAAAACATCTGTTATGTCCTTTTCATCTTCCCGTTCACCTGCTCTGCATGATTACAGAGTGGGGACATCACAACCGTCTTGGTTTGACCCGAAACTGTAAAATACTTTGGGCTGACGACCCTCACATTCAAAACATTGTGAAAAAAGCTTCGCTAATCAATTGAAGTTCCTCATCTGGAACGATCATTATGCTTCTTGGCGAGTAAAGTCTATCTTATACTTCTCAACAGTTCGGTCTTTGTTGGAGTACCTATACTCCACCACTTCTTGGGCACCTTACCAAAGATGCTATATCAATGCAATTGAGGCTGTGCAGAGAGCAGCTGGATTTGTCTCGGGCAATTTTCGTTTTGATGCAAGTGTCACATCTCTCATAAATGAGCTTGGCTGGGACTCGCTTGAGCTGCGGAGGGTTTTGCATGACATTTCAGTTTTTGGGCATTGTGTTCTCAACCGCAGGGGTTGGGGTGCTGGGCCCAAATAATCACTCTGGTGGAGTGATTATTTGGAGTGAAAACCCATATGGATTTTCACTCCAAATAATCACTCCACCAGAGCAGGCACATATTCATCTTTTGTGCCTCCCATTTTGTAAAAACAGACAGAATAAATTGTTTCAACCATCGGACCATCGCACCCTTTTTGTGGAACCAGATATGTCTTTCCCCAAATATCCTGCATTTTTCTGATGAGCATTTCATCGTTGGGGTGTGCGAATCCTGGATTCGGATTCGAGCTCGAATCCAGGATTCGAAAATTTGGGATTCGAGGTTATCAGGATTCGGATTCGAGCAACTCAGGATTCGGATTCGACAAAATGATTCGAAAATCGCTTCGAATCCAATTTGTTTCTGGAATTCAAAAAACACTGAATGGAAAAAAATTCTGCCGCGCATTTCAAAAAAAAAAAAAAAAAAAATCGCGGCCGCGATCGCATTTTCGTTCGTCCCGAAAAAGAATGCGCCGTCGGCCATCTTTGAATTTCAAAATGGCCGCCGCCGTCTCCGATTCGTGACGACGTGTGTGCTTTCGCGATCTTTTCTTGGTGATTTTGTTGTGAAATATGTGTTCTGTTTCGTTGTTTTTGAGTTTTCTTTTCCCATGGGTTCAAAGACCCGAAAATGACAACTTTATGAACTTGGTCACTGTGAAACCTGTTCTTTTTGGACTTCTTGCAATTTGATCTTGCTTCCCTTGACTCGTGGAGCCAGCATTGGGGCCTCGCCCTCAATGCATCAAAATGTGTTCACGTCAGATTCTCAACTAAATTGCATCCTTTTAGGTCATCTTACACCCTTCCTTCTTCAGGTACAACCTTAACATCATCATCGTCCTGCAAATACCTTGGTGTGACACTTCAATCTGATCTGTCCTGGAAATTACACATTACCACTATTGCACGCAATGCCAATTTTGCTCTTCTAAAATTCGGCGTCTTTTCAAATCCTGCTCACCTTCAACAAAGGAAACACTTTATATTTCACTTGTCCGTCCACTTCTTGAATATGCCTGCATTATCTGGGATCCGTTCCAAATCTCCCTCATTGATGAGCTTGAAAAAATTCAACGCAGGGCAGCTCGTTTCGTAAAGAATGATTTTTCTCGTCATTCTATTTTTTTGGGGCTCAATCAAAATGTTCATTTTATTTTATTTTTGCCCCATTTTTTGCACAGTGTTTTTTTTTTTTGTTTGTTGTTTTATTTATTTATTTTTTGTTTCACACAGAGAACAACAGTAACTAGCATCAAAGCAGTATGCATAGAAATGAAAATGGCAGCAGATTAAACTTACAGCAGGTAGATGTTGCGTATCATGCAGCACTTCCCGATCAACCATGAGAGGTGGATAAAACAATGACCAGGACAAGATGCAGGTCACCATAAAGTCGTTGGATGTGCTCCATTGCACAGAATATGCAGAATAAAATGTTCCAATGGCAGAACCAAAATTATTGTTAGAACCCTAGAAGGAATGATGAGGGAGTGTTGCAAGTGCAACCCAACCGTAAGTTTGATGGAGAAAATAGACAAAAAGAATGATTAATCAAGCAATACAAACAAGTACAATGTATCGATTTGTAGGCTCATGATGATTTGGTATGTGCCTATTGCCTAACCACATGCAACAAGCTGGGTCTGCAGATTGTGCACTATTTCCTCTGGTGGGCAAAAAAAAAAAAAGAAACACGCCACTGTGGCTGGTTAGCCATTGGCTAGATTTAGTGCCTCAGCAGCGCTTATGCAGTTGAGCTGCTACTGGGTAGGGGACGTGACACGACAGGTGTGACAATCGGTCACAAAAAAAAAAGAAAAAAAAATATTTGGCAATATCAAAGAACCGCTTCTTCTGCGCCAAACTTCATTGTTTTGTGCCACCAAACTTCATTTGGTCAGCACATATTTGTTTTCATTTCTTTCTCTTCCGTTATCTCATCAGAGGGGGCGAATGAGACGTTTAATCTCTTCAATTTCATACCCACTCTGAAACTTAAAGTTGAGCAGTCTTTTCAAGCTCTTACTTGAATGCAGATTCTTGTGCTCCAGTGGTAGCATATTCCAAAACTTGTAGCACCTCATTGGATTTTATCTGACTCCGGACTTTGACGTCCTCTGAATGAAATGCGTCGGCGGGGGGACTCCGTCCCCAGTTTTAAAAATTTAAAAAAAAAACCTATAAGTCAGCGTGAGCTTACCAATATTTGTTTTGACTTTAGGGCAAAGGATATTTTGATTTTCAGAAAATCTTGCGGCATTGATACTGTTTATGGGCATCTGAAAATCAGGGATATGCTTATGTCCATGAACCAAATCAAATGCTAACAATGAGAATCGAAGATAGATGGTGATGTAAATCGGTTCAATATGGAAATTCAATTTTTTTTTTTTTTTTTTTTTTTAGTGTTGTGGATAAAGCACAAATTTTTAATCAAGGATTTGCAGTTGAATAAATGAACAATGCCGAATATACTTTCATTCCTTGTCCTGTTTGAATATCTTCCTTGGGGTTCAGAAGAGGTGACATCATTGGCATT
>JASGXE010006152.1:0-23160 GCA_030068105.1 Sinentomon sp. SZTP_YWyxl | reverse complement strand
TTTCCTTGACTCGTTTTCACAGTCGTGCAACTTGTGTTCTTTCTGAAATCTGCAAAGATTAAAATGATAAATGCACTCCACACCTGCCTATCGGTGTCTTTGAGTTAGAAAGATCATAGCTCACCTTCCATTGCGTGGGATGTGCGAGCCAAAAGTGATGCCAAGTAACTCCCGCTTAAGGTAGGACTTTGATCAAACCACCCTCCCAAAACCACGAGAGGCATTTTTACCTGATATCAATGCAAAGTTCCACCTTTCTTATGCAACTACCAGAAGCTCCAACCTGTGCAAAAGTGAAATTTCTTTTGCCTCTGAATTGGGTGATTTTTGTCGGAGATCGGATGCGGTAAAGTACTGAGGTCAGATGTACCTCTGTGAATTCCTTGCATGAACAACAATCTTCCCTTCTACGGGATGGAATTTTTTTGATTTTATATGGCGTTGAAATTGATTACGGTCGTTTTTCACCTGTTTTGAAAACCATATTGTGGCTTGGAGAGGCATATTTTTGCCAGTTAATAAGTATTTGAATTGTTCAGTCTCCTTTAAAAATCCATCTCATTTAAAGTCCTTTCACTCTGAGTTGGCGTCGCGCCGAAATTTGTTCAGGGATGCCCAACTCGAAAATGCCGCTGATTTGAAAATATGAAATGTGACGGAGAATGATACCTACCTGTTGAAGTTCAGGGAATGACCATAAGCTCTTGGAGCTCAGATACTAAACTACCAGTTCTTCCATAATCAATTTCAATTCAATATTCAAATGCTTGCACAACCCTATGTACTTTGACACCAGTAATTTCTTCACAGTACCTTGGTCTTTCCACCATCATTCAAAGTTCCTCTAACAGCGGAGAGATCATCACGGGGGGGTAATGCTAACTCTTGAGCTGCGAGGTAAATTTTTTCCATTGGAGCAGATGGCAAAAATTTACCTCGCAGCTCGGAGTTAGCGTTACCCCCGTCATGATCTCTCCGCCGTAAGTGTCTTAAAGTTCTTAGTACTGACTTAAGTGTCAGTATGATTTTACCACATGGTGATGAATCACCTGAAAAAATTGCCTCTTTTCCTGCCACCTGTTCTTTTGAAAGACGACCATGCGACCAAGGAAGGAAGGTGTGCACACAAACCAAATTTCGCATGAAAAACTGAAAGAAACAGAAAAACACTTCGCATTGCAAAATAGATTTGGACTGCATCCGCATTTGTGGTTAGATGCAAGTGTTGAATGCAGGCGAAAGGAATCAGATGCCATTGCACCTGATTATGATGGCCCATGGCTTCATTGGGCACTTTTTCGTGTTTCGCTTCTTGACCCAATGTGAACACTGAGCAATGCCAGAACGGTTGGAGTACACCAGTGGCACACCCAGATATTTATTCGGGTGCAATCAGCAAAGGATGTTATGCAGGACCGAAGAAAATCCCGCTGCAGGCACGATTCAGGGTTGTAAGGAACAGTCCCTGGCAGGGGGACAGTACCCACAGAAGCTGGGGAAATTTTGAATTCTGGTGTTCATTTCGGTGCAACATTGGGGTTACTCGAGGAAAAAATAAAGTCAAAATAAGTTGAAGGGATTTCTTTTCAAATTTGAACAATGGCAGATTTTTCAAGTTCAATAGTTGCAAAGTGGACACGCATGCATCTAGAATTAGATAACGTTTTCTTTAAAAGTAGGGTTGTTACTTGTTTTCATGACATTCCTTTTTCCAGATCGTTATTTTATTCGTAAATTGCAAATGCCGATCGAAAGATCAGTTCAATTTTTATTCTGATTCACTTTGACGACGCTACGGCAACACTTTTCACTTGCCTCAGCTGAGGCCAAAAAGTAAAAGTGCAAAAATAGCCTGTACCCCGTGGGCTGTCCTTTTTACTTTCTTGGATTTCTGGAGGGGACACGTCTCGCCGTATTCCCCATTGCAACTCACCCTGAAGTTCAACTCAATAACCAGTTCAGTAGATAGATTTGTTGCGAAGAATGAATCCATCTGTAGAATTGGCTATTGAGTTGAACTTGAGGGTGAGTTGCAATGGGGAGTGAGGGTGAGTTGCAAAACGGCCGGTCATCTCCCTTGTTCCCTCCCATTGGAGTACATTCTCGTACATGCGGTCGACAGCCAATTTGATACCTTCTCTCTCATGAAACAAAGTTTTGAAATTCACTTTTGCTTCATTCATGTCGCAACAAACTTTGGACATTTCCCTGAAATTCATGTGCATCAATGGCTTGGCCCTCCATGACCCTATCCTTGGCAATTCTTATTGGCTTGTCTATCGAAATAGGTCCTGTTCCTTGTGGTTGGTTGTGTCATAAGTTTCAGAGTCTCGAAGCAGAATTGGGAAAAACAAACATTTTCCTCCCTTCCCTTGGAATTGCAACAAGAAGAAGCTCCCCCCTCTCAGTTTCAGCGCTGGTGAAAGGTGGCAGGAGGATCTGCATCTTGGTAAAGAAAGTAAAAGAAAGCACACCCACAAAAACAAAAAAAGCCCTAACCTATTTTCTGCCTCGTGCACTGCCCTCTGTAGTACACCCGATTTTTCTGGAGGACAACCATCTGACCATCACTCTGTGGTCGGCTTTTTGATTTTGCTCGCCTATATTGAATTGTATAAAACAAAATGAGGTTATTCTTATCAAACAAAAGGGTACCTCTACCCCTCAATAACTCATTTACAATAATGCAAAAAGCAATGCCAATAATTGTGACCAGTTACTGAAATGTAGTTACTGCAACCAATCATCCCGTAAAATGTTTGAATTCATGAGTTGCATGAAGTCAATAGAAACGTTCTTTCAAAAAGGAATGGTAAACTAAGTGGCCAAAGTAGTGAATCCTTTTGTCCAGTGTATCGTAAACAGGACAGATAGATGCTGTTGTGTCACCTAACTTGCAAGCACAGGTGGTCTTGCATTGCACACGATGTGGATCTCAGATAGGAATCGAAAACAAAAAGAACATCAGCCAGTTAGTGTTCATTGTGTTCGTAAAGAGTAACCGATTTGTCAACAAAGTCGACAGCTCGGATATTAGATGGGAAATGCTAGTCTGTTAATCACGAAACTGCAACCAGAAATCCCATTTCCGTCAACTGTTTTGGATGCATTGGTCCACTGTCCATACGCACGGCTGGGCAAGGGTCAGAGAGGGTGCAACGGAGTCACTTCATCAGGAATGAGTTTTAGTGATTTTTCTCGTTACTTTTACATTAATCTATAACAGTCCTTGCTGTTTGGGCCAATAAACAATTCGGCTGGGACAACAATTAAAGAAATGCAGTGTTTGCAGAGTTTGTTGCATTGCAGAACTACGACAATTCTTTTAATGCATCATCTAACTAGCCGTCTTTTTTTTTCGGTTTTTTAGAAAGTTTTTCAAAATGCCTCGGCAAATTTAAAATTTTATTTGGGCCAATAAAATTGTACTCAACAAAGCCATCAAAACCAACAGATTGTAACATTTGGAATTTTTGGTTCACCTCACTTTTGGAAAAGTATGGCCATCCCTGTTGTTGATTGGGCCACTTTATTTACTCCAGATGAATTCGTATAACATGTTCCTGAGGAATGAGAAACATTACATTTGCAATACAAAATTGTTGCTTTAATAATGGATAATTGTGGAATCGCCGACATGACATTACAAATGAATGAATTATACGTGTAAACCGGTTGCAATCAACTAAATCAAGCGAGAGTTAACCAAATAGAAGTGTTCATTTATGTTATGTACACAACCGCATTCCACACACCAAAATGATGAAGAAAAAAACTGAAGAATGCTAAAATGGAAGAAGATATATTGAAAAGAAAAAATCAAATTCCGTGCATGGTATCTTAGCTCTTTTTACAAAAATGTGTTTTTATTTTCTGACAAATAAATTAAAAACAAAATAACTTTTAGAAATTCCCGACAAAATAATTTCTTCTGGGAGTTTGTGTTTTCGAATAAGTTACCGATCATAATTACCGACCACAACAACATTGAATGCGTACCAACAGATCAGACCACCTGTGCCCAAAACGACACCACCTGGAACATTGCATCTCTCCAAATTTATAAGCTTTAGCAGGGTAGCCAGCGAGCCATCCCAGACCATGGAAGTAATAAAGAAACCTGGAAGCAACAAAGCCCAGCGAAAATGGTTCCAGGTTGTGTTTCACTTTTCATACGCAAACGCGCCACCATGTTGGCAAGAGCGACGGCGGAGCCGCCTGAAATGCGCGACAGTCAGCGGTGCGACGCCCACAGAAATGGAATTTTCCCTGCAACCTGGTGACGGATTTTGATGAAACGTTCTGTTGTACAAAGCTGAAAAATGAGCGAATTCAGATATGCATGATGATCCCAAACTTTCTGCAGGTAAAACTTCCAATCATTTGACAAATCTAACGTGTTGTTGTGAAGATGTTAACAAATTCCGGGTTATTGCCACACATTTTCAATGTTTGTGCGATTTCTTCCGTTGTAACATGGTTTCCACCAGTGGAAGAGTTGTAGGGGAAGATTTCACCTTTCCAAAAACACCAAAATCATTGCATTTGAGCGCCATTTGACTATTTTATCAAGCGATAGGTAGGTATGCAAACATTGTTTTGTTTTCGACACAAAACATGCGTCAAAATTGACTGGGCACACAACCAGCCGAGTTTGCAAACAAGAAAGAAGCCACCATCGGAAATAACAGTGCAACACATGCCGCTCGGATTGAGAGGAATGAACTGGGGTGAATTTTCAGAAAAGCCGGGGTGGTTCAGTGGTTCGGTGGACTGTCTTGCGTGGCAGAGGACCCAGGTTCGATTCTCCGTCCCCAAAAGTTTTTTCTACAACTGGTTTGTGGACATTGTGGCAGCAGGCGTTCACCAAGGCTGAAGGGGCACACCAGGCAGCAAACGTGGGAAGGTTTGAATTGGCTTCAATTCCGTCGAAGTCAAACAAAAACGATGAATTCCTTGTGCGCTTGATCGCGAGACCGCTCGAAAACACGAAATTGTGGGAAGTGGGTTTTGAAAATTTTCTCCGCAGACGAATCGGGGCACATCCCGATTTTGCGCGTGGAAAAAAGCAAAATAAAACGAAACTTAACCCAACCTAAGCAGCGAAACATTCCCCTTTACCTATCCTTCCCTTTTACCTAAACTACAGGGTGTCCCGAAGACATTTCGCCAAAATTCGTGGAGATGTTCCTGATGGCAAAACAAATCGAAATTAAACGGTGAAACATTTTGCTCCGGGCCCCCATTTCCATGAAAACCCCCCAAAGTCCCCCAAAATGGACCCATTAGCGGTATTCATGGGGGAGGTAAGATTTCATCGTAGAACTGTCCAATTTTCAGGACAGGTTCTATGCGTATCGGGGAAAACATAAAATATTCAGTGACAAAATTACCTACGAGCCCCCATTTTCACGCAGTTCCCCTCCCCAAAATAACTTGACATTAAACAAAAACTTTGACATTAAAAGAGGCGATTGGGGGGTGATTACATGGAAATGGGGGCCCGGAGCAAAAGTTTTTACTGATTAATTTTGATTTGTTTTGCCATCAGTTTTGCCATTTGTTTTGCCAACATCTCCACGAATTTTGGCGAAATGTTTTCGGGATACCCTGTAAATTATTCTTTGTTCAGAGTGTTTTCTTTCTTTTTTGTGGTCCGGTAGTTTTTGTTTGGGGTGTTCGATGGACAAGTGCTCCAATTCGTGCGGTTGAATCATCAAGTGCGGACATGTGCGTTGAAAGTGCTCAAAAATTTGTCCTTGTTTTCTTTTTCTTCTTGTCGAAAATAATTTTTTTCACCGTTCAAAAACATTGACTCATGTTCCGCAGATTGGCAGGAACTGAGCTGATTCCGAAATCGTTATTTCCAGAGAGCCCAATTTGGAGATTCCAAAAAGGGCTCGAATTCGAACCCTTTTTCGATTCCAAAAAGGGTTCGAATTCGAAACCTTTTTAGACAACGAAAGACTGCCGTTTTGGCAATGGATATTGGGACTGGAATTATTGAGATAAATTTACCTTTGTCCAAATTTAGATGATCAAGTTCGTTTCCAAGTCCACTTCTGCCTTGTTCTATTTCTTCCAGATTCCGTTCTTGGCGAATTTTGCTGCCGCTCCCCACGGCCGCATTTCAAAAAAGCTGTCATGGGCTCAAGGGGCCGTCATCGTAATTTTAACAAGTGAAAAATGCCAAATTGATCCAAAATTCCACAAAATGATGCTGTGAAGAACTCCGTCCTTCTGATCTGCTGCCAGGGCTCCACGCCATGGAATTCCGCTGAGGGCTCGTCCGCATTGGCCCATGCATGCGACACTATGCCGACCGCTCTTTTCAGTCAGAAGTGCCGGAAATTTTTTCCGATGTGCTCTCACGGACAGAATTTAGGGGGGCATCGGTCTCACAGTCGAGAAATGCCTCGCCGCGGCTCACTTTTTCCTCCCTGGCATGTGCTCTTGGCTTGCCCTGGTATGGGAAATTTGATCTCTGGAACACCAATTTTCCCCCAAAATGTACCTTGGTTTTTTAAAATTTTATCAACTTGTTGGGGTCTTCGCCCCCAGACCCCCCACCGGGGGCTCTGACCCTTGGAACCCCGTTGGGGTTCTGCCCCAGACCCCGTTTATTGGTGATCATCGCGACAAGACCCCCGTCTGGGCGGGGGTCTTGTCCCGCCCAGACGGGGGTCTGGGCGGGACAAGGCAACGATAACGCTTACCTTTGACTCGGCAAGACCTATATCATTTATTCTGTATTTTAACTGACTTTCTTTTGCCCAGCAGAAAAGTTGCTGTGGTTTTAGACACATCCTAGAGCCTGGTGGTAGTGCATTCCACCCAAAAATAAAAACAAAAATCGTCAAAAAGGAAAACGGAATGCGCGTTTTGCATCGCACACTGCGTGCTTTTCCCATTCTTTTGCCAACGTGGTGGCGCATTTGCGGCAGAAAAAGGAAACACAAGGTGGAACCATTTCGGGCTGCAGAGAGATGGCGCTTTGTTACTTCTAGTTATTTTATTAAACTTCTTTGTCCCAGACTTGGACATTAGAAAACTCGGGGAAATGCAAAAAAAGTCACAAAACCAGGGAAATTAAAAAAAAAACCCAAAATGAATGCTGAAATTGAACAGAACATATTTTTCTGTTCCAGGGTGTTGTGGATTTTGGAGTCCCAAATGCTCCACGGGGAATCTTCGGGGATTTGAAGCTCACTTGGCTATGCTTCCAAACTTCCTCTTTCACATCTCTCTCTCCCCTCCCTCTCTCTTTCTGGCTGTTCTGGAAAACCAAAATCCTCTGAGAAAAAAAAAAATCAAAATCCCCGAGAAATGTTGCCAATGTGAAAAAGCAGTCACCTTGTTTTGGTGCTGCTTTTTTGTTCATACAACAGTTTTTGCTCCACAATTCAGCGCCTGCACCCATGCAATGTTTTGCGGTGTGACATGGGCTAATTCCAACAAAAGATGGATGCGATGTCGTGTCATGTCATGTCAGATATGGCAAGACAAAAACTCATTGAACTGTTCAATCATGAGAGGAATGCTGATAAGTGATACCACTCAGGACCGATCAAAGGAATAAGGATACTGACCCATCTCAATCCGACAGAGGCAATCGCAGTTTTATCAGCTGTCATTGCTGTTGCTTACAAAGCAAGTTTGGTAACAGTTCGGAATACGTGCCGACATTGAACTGAACGAGTTATTACCATTGCTCTCTGGTATACTTAAAGCTAACTAAACCTAACCTAACCTGACCTAACCCAACTTAACCTATCCTACACCTGTCCTAACCTATCCTACCCTACCTATATCGTCCTCATTTTCCTATCCTATTGTGGCCACTTGAGCGTGTGCGTAAACTCGTCCAGTTCAGCTTTTTTCAGATGTCGGCAGGTATTCCGAACTGCAACCGCAAGTTTTCTTACTTTCCGTTGCCGGATATGCAGGCATATTTGATCTGTGCTGCCTGCTACACACATTCACAAAAATGTTTCTCTGTGCTGGGGTACAGGTATAATTGCTCAAGACAACAGTGGATACAAAAGACCCGATTCTTTTTCATTTTTTCCACTGTTGCCGTGAAGCAAAAATGATTTGGAAAATTTCCACTACACCTTGTTCCATTTGAAGATATAAACTGAGGATGCTTGACATTCTTCCTTTTAAATGCACAGAAAAACTTTGGGTGGATTGCACAGCCTCGGGCCAAGTTAGCCCAGGCCAAAGTTGGCCCAGTGCTTATTGGCCCTGGGCTGAGGTATTGGGCCAAAATGGATTGCACAGCTAAAGTTAGCACTCGGACAAGAAAGCAGAGACTATAGTTAGCACTCGTGCTAAATTGATTTAGCCTCATGCTAAAAGGATTTAGCCCTGAGCTCAATAGGATTTTACATGTATTTTGCTTGTTAATTTGGCCTCGAGCTAAATATTTCTTAGCTCGGGCTAAATACTCTTTAGCCTGGGCTAATTGAATTTTGACTCTCTGCTTCTGCTGCCGATGTGGAAAAGCTCGTCAGGGGGCGCTGCACCCTGAGCCCTGCTGGAGGATGGTTGCCCCCAGACCCCTGAAATTGTGGGTGCGCACCATATAGTTCCTTTTTACAATTAACTGCTGACCTCGGGAATTCGATTACCAGTGGCGCAGGCAGGATTTTGGCAAGGGGGGCTGGAGGGAAGAAACGGTAGATTAAGTTTGGACGCGAAGCGGGCATCGGAGTTCGTGCGGAGCTTCGGGGCGGGGGTGTGGGGCAGATGCCCCCAGCAGGGGTCCAGGGGACCGAGCCCCTGGCAGGAGGTTTGGGAGTCCCCCAAAAGCTGGAGCCCTTTGACAAACATATCTCCCTAAGGCGCCTCGAAAACCATGTTTTTGCCAGTTTACACCATGGTTTCATTGCTTTTACTTGCAGGCAAAACAAGAAACAAAATCTTTGCAGAAGGAAATCACGCCTGTAAAAATTGCAACTGTTCGGATGTTTGAAAAAAATAAAAGTTTCGGAGTCAGCAACTAGGAATGGGAAAAAGTGCACATGAATGAGTACATAAATTCCACCGCTACTGAACATTCATGCAATGTTTGGTTGTTTTTGTTTGTTTGTTTTGACATTTTTGCGAAAATAATTTGGTATCGAAAAAAATTGCAAAAATTTTTTTTTTCGAAAAAAAAGCATTTTTTGAAAAAAAAATTTTTTGTTGAAAAAAAGAATCATTTTTTTTGTGGGAAGAGGGGCAGCCGCTTCCTCCCGACGCCCCCGGACCCCTTCTCCAGGTGCTCTGCCTCAGACCCTGCACACCCACGACTGGTTCAGTGCCCAGCTCCTTCCCTGAAGTTTTCCTCCATGCGAAAACCTAAAAAAATGACGTCCCTGCATGCCGCACATACCCAAGTGGACTGATAGTTCTACGCAGGACTTTATCGCATGTCTTTTCCATCCATTGCAGGCTGCAATTTTTGCAAATACCTACCCACCGCCTCCCATCTAGAACCTCCTTTGTTAAAAAAATGACAAACCATTTAATGTAAGCGCGAATTTAACATTTTTTGTTGCTAGCATTCGGGCCAAGTTGCGGGCTAAATATGACCATTTTTCACGGACATAGCACTCGGTTTAGCCCTGTGCTAAGTTGGCACGAGGCTGTGCAATCCTCAATTTAGCACAGGGCCAGCGAAAGTCCGAGGACTAACTTTAGCACGAGGACAATTTAGCCCAAAGCTGTGCAAACGCTTTTCGCTTTGCCCAGGGCCAACTTAGACCTCGGGCTAAGTCGGAGCTGTGCAATCGACCCTTTAATTTCTATGCCGAAAATGAAGTTTTCGAGCGAGTTTTCATTGTTGAAAGAATTCTGAATTCACTCTGAGCACACTTGGGAGCATTCTTGGCTCATATCTTCAAGTGGAATGAGGAGTAGAGGTGCTCTTCCGGGACCAAGCCTATTGTTTTCATGCAGCAATAATTTAATTTCTACAACTGAAAAAATTCAATCTTTTCAGTCAACCCAGCATCGCATCAATGCTTTCGGCACTTCCGTGCCACTTTTTGGTTCCAGAAGAGCGCATCTGGTGGCAACTTTACGAATCACTTTTGCTTCACAGCAACAATGGAAAAGAATGAAAACGAGTCAGGTCATGGAGTGTGGTTTTGATTTGCAAAAGTGGTGAGGTTTTTTGATCGTACTATATTTTCCTGCTGTTACTGAGACCTTTTTGCTGTTTTTGTTGCGAATGGCTTGAGAGAGTTGTGACAATTAGGATACCTATTGTGTCGCCAGTTAGTTTTACTGACCAACAAACATGCTGAATCCTGTTGGATACATTGGAGCAAAGCATGTTTCATTTTTTGTTTTGCCATCAAAAATCTATACTCCTTATCTTCGAACATAGGAGTTCATTATTAACTCAGCCGCACTTTAGAATCAATGGCATCATGCGCCGCAAAACATCATGACACTCGAGTGAGGCGATGAAGTTGCACCAAGGCCTGTTGAAATTAGACAACCCGTGTTAACCAGTACTTTTTAATATCCAGTGGTGTAATGGTAAAATTTGCCCAGACCATCCTCTACCCATACGCCCAATGGGTATAAATTTGGCCAGCCCATACGCCCATTGTAAAAGCATTGGGCAATTTTCTTTTCAGGCCATACTGTGACTGTCGATATTTTTCGTAGACCATACTCAGTATAGGCCATACTCCCCATTACACCACTGAAAATATCGCCTCTGTTTGAGGACTTTTGATAAGCTCCGTATATTTTATTTATCTTATCAGATATTTTTACAAGTTTTGCAGGAATTTTCTGCAATGACATGCATAAACATCATCCACCATCGAATCGTGTTTGCAGTTGCTTGGACTTTTGTAAAATACAGTAAATTGTGGAAAAGACAGGCAAATTTTGCATGCAGAATTCAAACAGCTGTCTTTTTCTGCCGATCGGTGCCAACCACAACACGTCAAAAGTTTAAGCTCGACATGTAGCAAATATCCGCCAACATTCCCATGCTTTTGTTAACAAATTCCAAATTCACAACCGCACTGTTGATGCTAAAAGCTCTGCTTTCGAATAACATGCTAAGGGATCTGCTTTCGAATAAGAAACTGTAAACAGTGGGTTGGAAACTTGGAGATGTGTCCGACGCTAAAATATCACCCTTACCGGGAAGTTTCGTCTTGATAACGGACGAGCGATGCGTCCGAAATGTCGAACTCAACTTTCACTATGGAGATAAAATTGTCGAACTGACCAGAAAGGGTGATATCTTTGTGGCTCTGCTTTCTTTGGCTGTTGTCAATATTGGATGCAAATAGCAACTGACAGTCACCCATGCAGGTTCGAGCAAAAGTTGGCAACCGAGTGGTGAACGATCAGAATAATTGTCAAATTACCTAAAAACTACCACGGATCTCACTTTGCCTAGAGATGGTTCTCAAAATGGAGATTACCTTAAAATCAGTTAAATTACCCAACATTCAGAGCTCTGTAGGTATCTGATGGTGAAAAGTAAAGAAAACAGCATGGAGGTAGGTGAGGTACACCCCACAAGTGAAGCTGGTAAGCTGATCTCTTTGCTGCCAAAAGAACAATCCCCAAAAAATTTTTACGACCTCATTTGCAGACGACAAATTGGTCATGGTGATTTAAACATGGTCTAAAATAAGCTGATAAAGCCAGGACAATATAACCTGCGATACAAAAGGTGCAGCACAAAATTACGAGAGTGCAAAATGATAAGGGATTAACCTGAAAGGTGTCGAAATTTCTTTTTCAAAATAAAGCACAGGGACAAGGGACACATCATCACAACTACAATAAAACACGGTAAAACAAGAGTTGGAGATCGTTCAACCCAACTGACCCACCACACCAATCTCATCTTATTAAAGTCGATAGGCCAACACCAGCCTCCACCTTATTACGACATGCATGGCAATATGTTGAAACAATGACATCTCCTCCGCTCTTTTTTTCATCGTGTTTTATTGTGAAGCTGCGACATCACCACTTTCTTTAGACCAATGTTAACATGCTGCCCTGCCCTCTGTTGACAAATGCCAATAAACGAACAAATAAATAAACGCCAAGAACAAGGTGTCAACTGGGTAGACAAATCAATTTCCAAAGCTGCACAATAAGAGAACATAAATGGCAAAATGGGTGGAGAGAGGGAGGGTAAGGAGAGAGCGAAAGGGGAGGGAAAGAGGGGACGGAGAGAGGGAGGGGTAGGAGCGAGGAGTAAGAGAGGGAGAGGGAGAGAGGTCACAACATAAAATGCACAATCAGCACCCGAATGTTACATAGGAAAAAGGAAATAGTCGCCAGAAAAAGCATTTTGAAACAGTATAAAACGAACGTCACTTCAGTACTTCATACAATGCAATGATGAGTGAATAAATGAAGTGGAAGTCCGATCTTCCACCTGATTTATGCTATGGTTGGTTACCACGACACGGAAAAACAACTGAGAAATGTGGCAGAGAACAATGAAAAGTGAACAGGGCCCAGATTTTCTCAATTACATTCACGTATGCATCGCACTTATATTATGCCACAAAAGACCGAGTTGAGAGTGGCCTTGCAGGCTCTGCAAATCAAAGAATTGTTGAAGAAAATGTGATGTGAAATGTGAAAGCCCAAGAAGGGAGATTGTGTGAAAAAATGGAAAATACCTACATCTGTAAGTAGAGCCAGGGAAGCAAAAAATTGAAAAGTGCAAGGATTCTGTTAAAAAATTAACTCCCAGTCAGGCATTTTTTGAAAGCTCCATTGTTTGAGCTGTTGGAAAACATGGATGTTTGAAGTGTTCGAACATTTGGGATGAATAACACGAAATGTACATGTATGCCACAAGCCAACTGAGGCTCTTCATTTCATCAAGGCTATAAAAAAATTTTGATTTCCCACCACTTTCGCGAACAAATTGCCTCGGTGGGAAGGAAGAACTTAGAACACTGAAAAATATATCAGAGGCAGGCATCTCAATCAATCCAGACTGTTAGGTAAAGATATTTTGGGGAAGTGTGACAGGAGAGTGATAAACTAGAAAAGAAACTCAAAGAAATGCATCCGACGTCGCCACACAAGCATCATTAAACCACACACCGCAAAAAGAAATTCCGCATCCATCCAACCACGCTCAAAGACGACATTTTGCAACTAATAATTTATTTACTTATATATTTGCCTACCTATTGTGAAGGTGTCCAATTCGACAGACGTGACGAATTTAGTCACCTAAAAACACAGCACATGTTCTCATTCCGAGAGAAACCTTTCATTTCGGAGAATCACCAAAGAACATGATCCGACTTGTGATAAAATCTTCGCAGCAGGTAGGTATATATTAAAATAGCATTATGCTAGTCAAGTGTCCATTCTTCATTTCATTGTTCGCAATGCAATACAATTCTCCTTCAGCTAATCCGCCGTACTCAGTCCAACTCCAGTAGCTTTGCACGCTTTGGGCTCGGAGACCCGTCTCCATCCACATTCTGAGGGGGGAGCAGCACCCCGTCTTCATTGGTGCTGCCTATGATCCCCTTCAGTATGGAACTTGTCTCCTCCCCGTTCGTGTTGGTGCTGTCAGCTGCAACAAATTCCAAGTTGCTCTCCGATGTTTCGGCCTCTTCCTCTGGTGTAGACACACCATTCTCCACTTTCTCGGCATCGGACACTTCCGCCTCGTTTCCCGTCGTCACCACGTCCGACGATGAAACCGGAATGGAGTTGCTGTCTTCACTTTCGAGTGGCTGCATGCTGTTTCCAACTTCCCCAACCAGGACAGAGTCATTGGTTGCATCTGACTCTTCTAAGCTGGTAGGTGGACCATCTAATGCTGAAGTTGAGTCTTCATCGAGAGGCAAGGTTGTTGAAAACACAGAAGACATTGGATCCTAAGAGAAAACACAGTGTTGAGCACCTTTGAAATCACAGACTAATTCTTTTCAAATCACAACAGAAAAAGGAAAACAACAATTCTGTAGAAGTGCGCAGTAACCAAAAAACAACCTAACGATTTCAAAAGGTGGCGATCCACATTGTGGATTCCGATTATCCATTTCTTGGATTTATCCATCCGTGGATATTCCATTGCCAATCATGCAATTTGTCATCGACCCATCCGTGGATTAGAGTTGCCACTCGAAATCCATAGCAGAATCCCCTGGATTTTCCGGGTCTCTTTCCCAGGTGTAAAAAGCTCAGAAAGATCTGGACTCCGACCCACTGGGGGGTCTGGTGGCAGATTCCCCCAGGAATTGGGGTGTGAGGCGGAGCCTCAGTGGGGTTTCAAGGGGCAGAGGCTCTTGTCGGGGGGGGGGGCGGTCTAGAAGATGAAGAAATTTTGAAATTTAGGGTTCATTTTAGGTGCAATTTTCGTGTTCTCGAGGCTTCTCTCTGGGGTGCGCAAGAAAAAGAATGAAGCTTTCATTATTTCCCGGATTTTCCCTTTTTCTCACTCAATTCCCTGGATTTTCCAGGTTCTGGTTCTCCACGCCACTGTACACGCCATCTAGCTTTAGATTGCACCTGTCACACTTTCACGGATTCACTTCACTGACCATGAAAAATATCCGATGATGCCAAAATCGTGGAACCATCCTGCCTCTCGAAATTCGTGAGTTTGCGTGCCCAAAAATGCCTCCCCAAGAAATAAACTTGGAGATAAATATAGAAGAGTCTTCAGTATTTCTAAACCAATTTTAATCAAATTTTGTGCACTCAAGTCCCATTCGACTGTTCCTTCATGCAAAATTTCAACTTTAGCACCAGATTTCTAGAGACCTGGTAAAGATTTTTTTCCATAAATCTGAACCAAAATATGCTAAAATTTGTCCTTTTTCGACTGGCAGTCCATTTTTTAGGTTTAACCCAAATTTCATGAAAATAAATCATTTCAGTTATTTGCGGCATTGGTGTAAGAACATGTTTGCAAAGAATAGCTCAAACCTTGGTGAAGGAGTAAAAAATCAACAATTCTGGCTCTCAACCCAGAGCAACATTTTGTCTGTAGGTAGGTGCCCTGACACCTTTTTTTGTCTTTCTAGCTATAAGGACAACAACTGAGCAAAAGCAATCGAAAGTTCGAAAAATCCCAAAAAAGTGAATGCGGTAAAAACGTGCCTTGAAAGTGAATTTTTCGAAGTAAATGAAAAATATGCTGTTGCTCGAAAAACGTGCACGCTAATCGCGACTGCTCTTCAACCAACAAAGCCACAGAAATGGCAATTATCATTGGAATTGAGTGTAACATTTGGTGACATCAAAATGTATTTAGCCCAAAAATCGAAATTTTAAATTTTTCTGACCTTAACAACACAGGTATATATATATACCTAAGAAAATGGCTACAGCATGGGCATCAAGAAGGCAATTCAGAAAAATGTAAAGAAAAGAAAAAAGAAAATGTTCGAACCTTGTCTTCCACATGTTCCCCGTTTTTCGAAATGTTTGGAAAAACATCATTGACACCATTTTCGGCAGCAGGCACTGAGTTGGTGAAATTCAAAACAGACATCTTTCTGTCTGGCAAGTGGTCCAAGAGTTCTGGCTTCATCTCAGCTGCAACGTAGTAAGTCCAAAGTGCCAACTCTACTTTGTGTGGATTCCAAGTGGGCACGGCTGTATTTCCATCTGAAATAGAAGAAAAACAGTTTCATTTAAAAATGGTTTTGTCGACAGGAACACCTAACGGTCGTACAGAGTGCTCGAAAAGTCTCGTGGAAGGTAACGAATAGTACCTGTGCAGGTCGTCGGAATTTATGGACATAGCTCGGTGCACATTTCTATCACTTTCACCAGAAATGAAATTCATTTAGTTAAGCCAATTAACTGCCTAGGCCTTGAAAACACATATCTTTCAGAATATAAAGATTAAATTGATGGCAATCCGATCTCCGAATCAATTTGAGGCGTGACGTTTCGGGGGTAGGCTATTGCACCCTCCTTGATGACTGTATGAACTCCAGAAGTCATTGCCGACTGTTGCTGGTACAGAGAGTGCAATTCCTTCGTGGTGCCATGTGCAAAGCACATTAGCAATTCTCATTGCACGCCCCCCTCCAGTGCCTTGCTCCAACCACTGCAGTTTCAATAGAACACCACTGGAGCCACAGAGATTGAAGTGCCAGGCCCACTTCAGATCAGCAATCTTCTACCCACCCCCTCCCCCTTAACAAATACACATTCCTTCACTTTGCCAGATCTGTAGCATATTCCAAACAGCCAAGTTCATTTTGCTTTGCGCACAGCACCACTAAGGAATTTCACAGTCCACCCAAGAAGCAGTCAGCAACACCTTCTTGAGTTGTCGTTTGTCAATGAAGGTGTGATGCCCCGAAGCATCACACCTCAAATTGATACAGCGTCAGGGCCTAGTTGGTCAAATCCTCGAAGAAGTGTTGACCATGAGTGGATTCACAAACATTCTATTGACATGTTCATAAATGTGTACCTTCCAACCCTGTTGACACAGTGTTATGGCGGCAGTTGCTAGACTGTATTTGCAGCATACCTAACAACTCTAATAGAAAAACAATTCAAATTTGAACTTACATTCAACGTTCAACCTGTCAGCAGTGGATTGGATTAGCTGTACGAAATTTAAGTACTCCTTTGTCGTGTAGTCAATGCCATCAATCTCTGGAATTGACATCAGACATTCATCTGCCATAAAAGGAACCGTTTCTGGATATCCGGCAGCCAAAATCGCTGTGAAAAAAGCGGAAAGTTTGCCCAAAAGTTAAAACGTGGTAGGCAACTAGACTGACTAGCGGATCACTTGAAAATTATGCCAAACTAAAAGCTTTCAGCTTTCGCCCTCGTAACACCTTATGGCTGACATGACAAAACGGATGTGAATTAACAGCCTGTGATTTTACAATTTGTGAATATTTATAAGCCTTTGCATGATCAAGACACTCGACATTCATGAACTGGTCAAGCTCGGAATTTTTTCCTCGTTTTAAAAAATCATGTCGCAATTTGTTGAAAAAAAAAAAACAGTTTGATCTGTGTAAATAAAATTTCGCAGTGATTAAAGTTGAATTTCCAAGGTCGTAAAGCTGTATAAAAACAAGGCACATCCACCTAAAATGCTCAATACCTCTTTCGGATTCACTTAAAATATGATAAGAAAAAGGCACGAAAGTTCAAAAATGCATATTTTCCAAACCGCTGCGCCGATTTTGATGAAACCAGCATCCGCCAGTTCACCGTTAATCACCTTTTCAAAATGATAATTCTGTCGATGCCACATGTCGTAAAACTCGGGGGAAATGAGCTTCATATTGCCGATGTGTGATTCATGGGATAATGCACAAAAATGCACGGTACATGGACACTGTAGGTACCGTACAAAAATGCACGGTACAAGGACATAGGTATATTTACGCCCTTCAGCGAATGACCACATGGCTGCCTGGAAATGCATTTATGCCGTTAGGCGATTCAAAGTGCAAAAACAGGATGTAAGCATATGACCTGGTTAAGGGAGTTTAGTAAGTTTAAGTTCAGTAAGTTTAGCAAGGGATTTTTCACTCAGATCAAATTTTTTTACAATTTGGTGCTGGCTGTTTACTGTTTCCAATTATTCAAGTGCACATCCTGCATCGACTGAGGTCTTCAAAATAATTTGACGAAATTGGATGTTGCCTGCACTATGCTCTGGTGAGTTAGGGCCACAACTTTTATTTTATTGTTATTTCAAAAAATCTCGTTGGAAAATGTAACAAAAAAGAGAAAACAAAACCTTTGAGCTTGACCGGCTAAGGCATGGAATTTCACTGTTCAAAATAAAGAAACCTCAGTGTCCTGGAATGAAACAATATAAAAGTGAATACTGGCCAACTTGTTGCTAGGCCAACTTCATTCACAGCACATACCACACTGTGTGGGTCGCAATGCGTACAACTGGTAGATGGCCATCAAAAATTAAAAACAGGACCTGAGTAGCAATTTATTATGTATCAACATGTCCAATATGGCCCAACCCAACAAAACATCGAACTGATTCACTGCACTGTCAAAACAATAAAAATAATTTATAAACATCATCTTGACAAATAACAGTGGTGAACTCATTTTTTAAATTGTTCATTCCTTGGCATAACTTTTACCTGAGGCAGTTGCAGGGCCGACTCCCTTGAGATTACACAGTGCAGAAATAGCAGCTGGCAAATCTTTCTTTGTGACAAGTTGTCGGAAAGCCTTTTTAGATTCCTGGTGAACTGTTCTTGGTGTATTCATTTGAACCAACTCCTTGAGCCTGGGTCGGAACTTTCCCCTCTAAATAAAAAAAAAAATGACAGAGAAAGAAAACAAATCAACAAATATTGTGGGCAGTGCACACGATCTCAAAAATATGTTCCTTTCTGTAGACCTACAACAGCACTGTCCAAATTTTTGTGGGCAAAAATAAGTGCATTTGAATACAATTTGAGAATCTGACTCCGGATGTCAATTTGAGAATCTGACTCATTTTATCTGACTCCGGACTTAAAAAAAAATCAAAAAACGAATGAACCAGGTGGTGATTTGCAGGAGGACGAAGAATCGTACCCTCATTTGAAAAATATTCCACACATAACCAACATACCTATTTCAATGCAAAATTCACGAAGGGCTTTGGTATTCACCCCCCAGTCCAGATCAATCCCCAGTAAAATTTCTACGAATGATGTCGGTTTGAATAAAATCCCATGGGATGGGACCAACCCAACTCCCAAGTCTCAGAAATGTGGCCTTCAGTGCTCAACAAAACAATCACATTGCGATTCCAGGCAAGAGATCGCTTTTTTGTGGTGACCGCTGAACTTGTTAGTACCATGTTCCACTGGTGGTGGATTCCATTCCTTCTTCGGGGTAGACCAGCCGACAGAAAATGATCAAAAGGGCTTGGGAGGGAGGGCAGTAGGTAGGGTACCTATTTAACAAAATGTGAGTGAGGCAAAGCATATCAAAGCAACAACTAACAGCCAACTTCCACTTCATTGTCTGCACCAATTCATCGTGGGTGATGTGTGCATCTTTACCTCTTGACTTGATCTTCTTTGGAAGTTCATTTTGATACCTTTGAAGAGAACAAACAAACAGACAGAGAGACAGAATAAACAAAATGGATTGTTATGAAATGCTGGAATGGAAGGCATCCATTTATGAACAGCAGTTGGTTTTGGAAACTGGCTGAATTCAATCCAGTTAAATCACAACTAAATAACCCGCATTGAAGGACCCTGCAGGGAAATGGGCCAGATAGCTAGGGTAAAGCTCATTGTTTTTTTCTTGCAAGGAGAAGAGTGATTGGTAATTTTTACATGAAGCAAGGCTAGTATGTGCACCATTCGATGGTGTCCTGCAGGCTAGGTGTAGACAGATAACAAGCCTGAGCTTAGAATGGAACCTGGGGCTGTTAGGTTGGGTTAGGCTTATGCAATCTAGATAAAATAGTTAAACTTTGCAGTCAGCCGGTACATGTAGGCAAAATTCCAAGCCTCTTGTTTGCCATGTTTTGTAATGTTTTCCAAGCCTCTTGGCAGATATCAAAGCAGCAGGTTGAGAACAAGCAAAAGCAGACACCACCACTAGCAAGCAATGGGCAGTGAGCGTCAGGTCAGGTTTGGTCATCAAAGGTCAAAGGCAAAACGTAGGTACCAAAATCATATCCCGGAAGTTTACTGACACCAAATGTAGCACTGATTATATAGTTTTACCTTTCGAACAATGCGTAGGGACGCAAAACTTGGATAAGGCCTACGGTTCTTGGAGGCACAACAGAAAAACTACTGCCAATAAAATGAACTTAAAATTCACATGCCAATAAGATGAGATTATGGCAGATTTAGACTACTTTTCGTCAAGATTTCTCACAACAGGAAAAAGTGATTCAGAAGAACAGAAATATCTCTTGAAACTTGGTTCAAATTGCTATTTTCTTATTCTATTGCATGGAAGAAAGCAGGATTTTTATTTATGATGACAGGTTGGTAGGTAAGTAAATCGTAGAATGTCCCATTGAAACCCTTCGTCCCATTGTTCCTTATTCGCCCCTGCTATTCGTGAGCAGGCCTCAAAGTTCTATAATTTGGTCAGTACCCTTCCTAATGCTCTGAAAACTGCTGTGTGTGAGTTGGTCAAAAGCTCTAAGAATTGCCCTAAAGATTAAAAAAATTTCATATGTGAGTGAGTAGACTCAAAGCTTTAACACTTACCATGTGTCCAGCTTTATAAGTTCTTCCGGTTTCTTCTTCTGTTCGGCTTTCAACTTCAGTGCTTCATTGTACAAGCTGTGGATGTATTCAAACTGAGCAGAAGTTCCATTTGTGAAAAAACCAGCAGTTCGAGATTCCGCTGCCATGTTTGCTTTTCTCTACTGCACAATAGCTGTGCTAAATAATGAGCTATGACTATGTTTCTGTAGGTACCTGATGAACACACCTCCAAGATAAAGAAATAGGCTTGTTATTATTCCTGATCTCCCTGAAATGAAACGGATTTTCATGGCCCACCAAACACAATGAGCTGATTTAGGTGTGAAACCTACAGGTAGGTAAGGCAACAGGGTTGGGCATAGGGTGGGGGTAGGGGGGGGGGGGTTACCCCCCCCTGGCCTTCGGCCGAGGTTACCCCCCCAAAGCATTTTTCCGACGGTACCCTTGGCCGAAGGCCAAGGGTACCGTCGGAAAAAGGTGGGAAAAGAGTCCTGGTGTGTGTGCAGGGCACACACCAGGACTTCAATAGGAGCAACATTGTTTCTTTGTACTTTCTGTTTCGATTCCACTGCCGGAAAAAGGCTAGGGGGGGTAACCTCTGCCTTTGGTCGAGGTTACCCCCCCCTACCCCCCACCCTAGAATGTTGCTGTCAAAGTCCTTCCTGGTGTGTGCCCTGCACACACCAGGAAGGACTTCAATAGCAACATTCTGTTTCTTTTGTACCGACTTCCTTTTTTATTCCCCTGTCGGAAAAAGGCCAGGGGGGGTAACCTCGGCCTTTAGCTCAGGTTACCCCCTAACCTTTCTCCAAGGGTACCTTTGGCCAAAGTCCTCGTGTGTCCTGCACACACCAGGAAGGACTTCAATAGCAACATTCTGTTTCTTTTGTACCTACCTACTTCCTTTTTGATTCCCCTGCCGGAAAAAGGCCAGGGGAGGGGTAACCTCGGCCATTGGCTCAGGTTACCCCCTAGCCTTTCTCCAAGGGTACCTTTGGCCAAAGTCCTCGTGTGTCCTGCACACACCAGGAAGGACTTCAATAGCAACATTCTGTTTCTTTTGTAATTCCTGTTTTGATTCCCCTGCCGGAAAAAGGCTAGGGGGGGGTAACCTCGACCTTCGGCCGATGTTACCCCCTAGCCTTTTTCCGAGGGGACCCTTGGCCGAAGTCCTGGTGTGTGCCTTCAATGGACTTCAATGGCTACATTCTGTTTCTTTTGTACTTTCTGTTTTGATTTACAGAAAATGGTAAAATGAAAAAAAAAACTCATCCAGAAAGTCGTGTCTGACAGTTATTTCCTTGCTCCATCTATTGCGACTGCAAACCCTCCAGGATAAGAAAAAAAGGACCTGAAATGTCGTAAAATGGCATCTGAGGACCCCTAATTTTTCAAAAAGCTGCAGCTTTGGGGGACGCTGTCCCCCAAACCCCCTGCCGGGGGCGCTGCCCCCTGGACCCCGCTGGGGGCACAGCCCCCAGACCCCCCATGTTGGGGGGCTGCCGCCCCCAGACCCCCTGCACTTTCGGTGCCCTACCCCCCCCCCCCCCCCGTCGTAGACCTCTTTACCCCCCTCTAAGGTACCCTACCTTGCCCATCCCTGTAAGGCAAGGTAAGGTATCAGACGCTGTTTCACAGGTTCTCATGCCATAAAGGCAATCGATTATCAATGGAGAACAGCAAAGTTCATCAGAAGATACCTGGGAAAGGGAAGGGTTGGCCTGGCAAATTTTCAAAGCTTAACCTACACGAAAAGTTGGCCCCAGTAAAAGGGCATTTTTTTACGCTGGCTCCCCACCATGTGAAGTACAGGTCTACTAGTCTTTCCTACCTTTTGCTTTGTTTCAACTTATACACGTTCTTTCTTACTCGACCGTCTTCCAGCATAGATTCGTCAACCAACAATATCCTTCACTTGATCTAGCTAAACTAGCTGGCTCAATTCACACAAGAAATCTAACCCTATCAACTCTGACGTGTTCAGTATGTACCACTTTCTAAATTTATTTAAACAATCAATTAAATCAATTAGATTGACACACCTAATATACTTGCACGTCACAACCATCGTAGGTAAATGCAGGACAATGAAAACCAAATACAACCAATACCATAAGAGTGATGCAACAATTTGTAGTGTGCACGTTAACACCAGTTCAGTCTCATAACACCTATGTGAAAACGCATTTTGGCCAAAAATTGCATCACATTCCGATGGTGCAGTGGATAGAGCGCTAGTTGTTAATGGCGGAACCAAAATGTTCAAACAAAAAATAAGCCCCATATGGTGGCATGTCAGGCTTCAAACTAATTTTTGAATATGCTACCTTGCTACAACCACCACCATCAATGGCTTTTACCGGAAGACTCTTCTCTGGATGAATACCTACCCAACTCCTGAACTGCCTTTCGCTGGAACGTCTTTCTCGGTGATGCGACCCATGCTGAGTTGCCTGTGTCTGGATTATTATTGTTTGGATACAGGGATGGGTAAACGTACAAAACATGACATACCTACAGTGCGTAACGTAGGCCTAATGTATTGAGTTTTGTATGTGTACAAAACCCTTTTGACGTACAAAACGGTGGTTCCTGAAAACCGAACAGCCGGACAGGACTGCCGGACAGCCAGACCGGACCGCCGGACAGACCCGGACTGGTTAGGTTAGATTAGGTTAGGATAGACTATCCTAACCTAACTAACCAAACCTAACCCATCTGGTTCAGTCCGGCGGTCCTGTCCGGCTGTCAAAACCAACCAGCAAATTCATCACCTTTTCCAGTAACATCAGGTGCACCTCAAGGTAGTGTGTTAGGCCCTCTTCTCTTTCTTATTTTCATCAATCATTTCATCAGTCATTTCTCCATCATCAAGGCGGTTGATGTCTTCCTTGGCCTCGCACTCACTCACGCAGGTGATTACGAAACCTACCAGGATATCTGGGAGATCGGCAACCAT